>JANVCC010000017.1:715629-794051 GCA_025345505.1 Todiramphus chloris collaris
AAAAAAAAAAAAAAAAAAAAAAAAAAAAAGCCCAGCTGTGACACTATTATTTATTTAGTTCATTACTAATAATATATAAGTAACAATATTATGTTAACTGACTTTTTGATTTTTTCTACCAAATTAATCTTGGAAGAACGGATGTTTGTAAAATCTCTTCTGTAACCAATGCGCTATTTTCAGATTTACAAATAAGGTATTTTTATACCTGGTGATGAATGCTCACATTTATTAAAAGACAGTTATTGTCATTACTCCTTTTACCAAGTAAGTCTTTTTAGACAGCACTGTGTAGTAACCAAAGTTCTATATCCCTTTTGCTCCTGTGTTGGTTTCCTTCCTCCTCAGATCTCAGAAGAAATCTGAGATGAACAGCATCTCTGCACCAAGCCAATGGAGTTAACCACAATACAATTAAAAGCATGACTCTTTTTGCATTTGCTGTGTGCCCAGAGAGCCTGCATTCAGGCTGCTAGCATATGCTGGCACATCTTAATTCCCATGCCTAGTCACATAAACTAGAGGACTGTAAAGGCACTTCAGCACGTGCCAAAAGCACATTTCCAATTTGCTCTGTAGTTGCACATACCAACATACGTAATACAGCCTCATAGACACTGTCATTGGTTTTTGGAAGTTAAACTTCTGAAATCTGTTATGAGATCTGTTGCTGAAAATACATTAGTTTTCCCGTTACAAATTTGATTTTCCTGACTGCCCTGTTCCCCTTCAATCCCAGCAACTGTTCCATTGAATAGTATCCCATATGACATAGATCAACAGGTTTTACTTAGCCAAAGGAAGAAGGAGAAAGGAGAAAGGAGTTGTCTATCAAAAAGTCGGAACTTGAGAGCCAGCAAGCGCAAGCTGGAAAACAGAGGATTCCAATTAGATGTTATAAAAAATGCACTTTTCAGTGTGAGGGTACCCACACACTGGCACAGTCATCTCTGTCCCTGAAGAGAGTTGAATGGGCAAAACCCTGGAGCCCCATCTCAGCAGCCATCCTCAGAAGAGGTTTTAGACCAGATGAATTCAAGAGGTCCATTCCAATCTAAATCGTTCTGTGAATCCATGTTTCTAATATTTGAAAATAGTCTTTCCAGTGATTAAAAACATAATAGGACACCGAAAAATAAAAACACTCTAAGGTGTAATGGATAAGACACAGTATTCACTTCCTAACAATTAACAACTCTTCTAGGAAGCATTTCTTACCTTAAATTTTTCACATGATTTTACAAATACTTCTGCCTGAGGGAAGAAGAGGGGCAGAATCTGATCTCAGGACAATTCGCTGTATAAATAAATCGTACTGTGACTGGTGTTCATAACTAAATAATGATCAAACATGCAACTGCATGTATGGTTTGTTTTAAATACTTCTAAATATAAACTCCTAGTTGCCCACCACGCTGACATTAGCAGACATAAAATACCAGTCGTATTGCCCATCTGTATGATATTGGGCCTTTGTCATAGAGTCTGCTTGGACAATCATCCAAAATCACCTTGAGGAATTTATCACACTATGCTATGTTATGATTGATTTTAATTTAATTTTAGGTTTTGATTGTCACATATGACTTTTCCAAGAGTAATCATATTGTCCAGCTTGGACACATAAATCATCTTCACTCTAAATAGGGTGCAAAAAGGATGATTGAAACTATACCTCAACTATGGGGACTAAGAAATATTTCCCAAGCCTGGAGTCCCTTTGAGCATCTGGAGTAGTTCTGAACTCTATCTGAGAGTTTGAACCAAGACTGTATCACCTTCCTCTTCTCTGCAACAGGAGGGAAGGAGCCAGGATGCCTGGTTTTCTGGCGACCACCATGCACAGAAGGCAGCTGGACCCGGGCTCTGCAGGGCCAGGGAGTCAAAAGACCATAACCTGCTGTGTTCTGCTGTTTTGCAAACATGTTGCGTTTTTTAGATGCAGGCTTCGGATGGAAAGTCTCCCCTCCATTAACTGCATAGGGAGCCCAGTATCCCAATCTAGGCATTTAAATAATGTCTGAAGCTGGTGATGTGAATTCCTCTCTGATCTCTTTATTCATACCCACAAATGCACTCATTGTTGCTCATTAGCTGTAATTTGAGAGCCGAGTTTCTGAACAGAGCACATGAGAGTGTAAATTGCCTAGAAATTTTGTGCTTCCCTGAATACTTGCGTATGCAGTTATTGTTCATCCACCTCATCGACCAAAGCACCTGAATACAAAATTGTAACAAAGACCACAGGAGATGCCATGTTGAATCCTACACAGCCATTTTCAGCCACAGGGTTTCATATTCAAAAATTTTATATAGTGATCATCTCAGTTTGAGATGAACTTCTGTTAAGGCATTTTATTTCTCACACATAGTACAGTAATTAGATACAGGCTCAGTGACCATTCTAAAAGCTGTCATCAGAAGAGATCATTATAAAAAAAACTCACTTCCATTATATAAAGTAGTATTTTGGTTTCCGGGCTGGTATAGAGAAGACAACAGTTTACACAATAATTATCACAAATTAAATAATTATATAAAACTGTAAAAGCAAAAAGAAAAATCCTACTGATTCATCACACAAATACTCCTAATAAAAAGGGACTGACTTTTTCCACTTTTCTTTTTTTAAAAATATGCTGTTTAAAAGTTCCATTCTTTTCCTCTAATTCTCTCTCAAGAGGGAGTTTCTATTTGACCCAGCTGTGTCTGCATGAAAAATTTATTAACTGTCATGGTTTGCTTTATTTAGAATAAAAAGAATATCTGTTTGCCATTATTACTGCAGGGAGCAGAAGGCAATGCTAGGTCAGATTAACACAATGCTTAAAGCTTTCTTTGTCCTTCTTATGACCTCCTGCTACCCAAACTACATATTAAAAGTCAAAATAATCCAAAAAGAGATGCATTATTAAAATAGTATCACTATGTAAAGAAACTTTTATCCTACAGTTTATCAACTCACATAACACACCATTTTAATTGATAAAACTCATACAGTCCACATTGTCTAGCAATAAGAAATTATGCTTCATAATGTCTCAATAAACCATGAGCTTAGCATGACATTTCCAAGTTGTAGACAGATCTGGCTTTATTTTAAGGTTGCATTTAAATTATTTACTAAGTATTTCTAAAAAGTTCTTTTATTTAAAAAGTTCTTTATGCCTTCACACATTTTGTTAAATTAAAAAGTGACACTGAAACCACTGAACTGACTGTAAATAATGCTTAATTTAGGAAGCCTTTTTAATAAAAAAATAAATAAAAAAATCTTCTGGTACATTTATTTCATTTATTTTCCCATTTGGAGATAGGCAAAGATTAATTTTGATAATGTGGTTTAAATTTTGCATTCATATTGGATTAATAAAATAACTAATTTGAATTTATATTTTCTTTCATGGCCACAACTTCACACATAATTAATTTGCCTTCAGAACAATACAAATTTTCATGAGATATTTTGCAAAAAATTGGTCCAAGTCCAATATGTTGTCACATTTGGTTTTTTATTTTCTGGAGTTTGTTGCTTTCCAAACAGTAATTGCCTTGAGCACACAGGGCAGTGTAGAAGAGAAGCAAAACTTCTAAGTACGTGGGGTTTATTGGCACCGCTTACCACAATTTGGAGAACAGAACTTGCGAGTAAATGGGACTATAGTTTTTTTGTTTGTCTGTTTTATTTTACTTAAAATTAATGGAAATTTGGCCTCATGTAACTTTGTGACCTCCTCACTGCTGACTTCCTGACATTTGACACTGAATTCAAGGGAGCCTGTTTTTTCTAGTTCTGTGTTGGTATTTTGCAGGTTCAGTGGTGCTATCCTTTCTCTGATCTAGGAAATACTAGTCACGTGCAACATGAGTCAGATTCCAAAAGACAGCTGCAAGCTCAGATTCATGCAAATGTAATTACTAAATATTTCGTAGCATCATCTGAAACAAAGACAACATCTTCTCTAGGCAAAACTCAGTCTTTAAAAGAAATACCAGGCTGACGACAGCAAAATAACACAGAGGTCATGTCGGTCCCCTACACTGCTATGACAATTTGTATCAAGCCTTCAGCATGTCACCTGTGAGGGTATGAAAAGCTCTGGATTCATCCTCATTCTATTCATTTTCTCTCTGCTGCTCACTGTCAGAAAACATCTTGGTTAATGCCAATAGAAAGCAGAAGTCTAGTTACACAAACTTGTTTACTGGAAAATGGCAACTTTTACTACATATAAACCTCAATTCAAGAAAAATAACAGGGATATATGTGCTATGCATACTGTGTCATGTAAACCTCAATTCAAGAAAAATAATAGGGATATATGTGCTATGCATACTGTGTCATGTTTAATGTAAGGGAAACACCTCTGCAGTGCATGTGCTCCTGTTAGGGAAGGCTACCTGAGTACTATAACCATTCAGTATCAATGATGTTTATAAGAAAATGAGACATAAAACCAAGGATAGAGACAACAAACTCAGAAAGTTTTCAAACCCGTTTAACCCAGATGACCAGTTCCAAGTACTATGCTGGGTGGAGGTAAAGCTTGTAAGGGGCTTGGGAAAGAAAGTGTGAAACATGGTACTCCACCACTACATGCAGGGCATCAGAAAACCAGCTGTTTGCTGTTTATGTCATAATGGCATAAAGTGCATTTGTTGGATGATCTCTTCCGAAACCTGCAGAGTACTGGTGATGTTCATGGAAAGCATGATCTGAATGATGCCGCCTACACTAACACATGAAGAAGGAAACTATGACAGCAACCAGATTACAGAATTGACTTTTCAAGACTCTGAGAATTAAGCTTCTTTTTCTCTCTGTTTTTTAGAGTGAACAGGGTGAAGGCAAATTCAGATTCACGTGTGTCTAATTGTAGCCCAGATACAATGGGTCCCATTGTTTGTATGTCTTACAGATTTCTAAAGCATTTTACATCACTAACTTGTCTGTTGGTTTGGTTTTTTTAAATAAAAAATTTAGGTTGAGCAAATATAGTCAACACACTTCTCTGTCTCTTGTGCTATATGCAAAAAATGTTACTAGTTCCTCAGGCCCCACAGAGAACAACATAAAACATGAATTCATCTTCAAATAGGAAAATTTATGAACAGCACTTACATGAAAAAAAAAAAAAAAAAAAAAAATTCTCTTTCTACTAATATTGAGGAATTTAAAAACTGTTGTTAATATTTCTTGTACAGCCTAGACTGAGCACTAACTTTTATCCAGTGTATGGTCCAACCAAAACTGTCATGCAATAAAATTGTTTGAAGCTCACGAACATGCCAGGAAAAAGTGTAAGCAACCTTAAAGCAAGATACATGCCACTGCAGATAGCCTGATATGTAATTTTCATGAGCAAACCTTGAACTCACATCTTTGTATCCACAGAAAAATAACAAACAACAGGACTGGCATATAAATGGATTGTCATATAAAATGATGGATCTTGGATACTACTTACAGAATTTCTTCTAGACTAATCCAAAGTACTAGAAATGATCATAAAAATCTAGTTATTAGGAGACACTATCTCAAATAATAAAATGTCAGAACTTACATTTGCCATTTCAATCAAAAAGTTGGTCTTGTTTATACACTGAATTTATGTTCCTATTCATCTACTGATTTTTAAAATAAGAAATGAAAAATGGTGCTAATTACAGAGAAGCAATACCCTAAGGTGGTCTCTTAATTGAAAACTGTCTGTTAAGACAAAATGATCATCTGAAACACTGAGGTTCTCAGATAGGGTGATATTTCAGACAGCAAAATCTATCAAGGTGACATTTACCTTAGGTTTTTTTTTTGGTTTTTTTTTGTTTGTTTTTTTGTTGTTGTTTTGTTTTTTTGAGAATGTGAAAAAACCCAAGTGCTTCATGTTAAACTCCCCTCCTACTTATGTGTCTGGACAATGCAAAACTAGTGGGCAAAATGCAGTGGTCTGAGGTTAAGAAATCTGTCCCTAAGACAATATTTTAAATTGGCTTAAAATAAATAAGACAAATATACTAAAGTGTCTGTATTTCACATCTATAAACAAACATATACACAAGATTTGCTAAACTAAAAGAGAATATTTCATCTTCTGTACTGTAACTTAATGGAAAATAAGTAATTCATTTAGCATGTGTAGTAAATGTGTGTAATACTAATAAGAAATATCAAAATGGGTCATGTTCTTCCTTTGTGTGTTTACACATTAATTGGTCAATTATATGTAATGGAGACTGACTTACGAAAAAATACTTACTCTCTGCATTAACAGTAAAAAGATTTTGTTTCCACACAACAACATAAAAAATGGAAAAAGCTCTGGAACAGGGAAAAATCAGTCACCTGTGATTTGCATTGTCCATGAACATATTGTTCTTAGAAATTGCTTAAAACTGTTCAAAGAGAATGGCCTGACAGAACAAGAAATGTCAGCACATGTGAAATTATTGAGTTTGATCCGTGACTTTGATATGACTCTGCCCCTTTGAGTGAGTCTTTCCACCACTCCACTATCTATCACAGACCTTGCTCTTCTCTTCACACCTTACACCTTATTCTTCTTCACACCTTTACACCTTATTCTAAGTCAAATACAAGCATTTAGAAGTAAATTAGCTAGCTCAAAATTATGGCTGTAGGTTAAAAATTGTTACCTAGCTTCTCTCTATATTCAGGCAGGAAGGCAAGGTGCCTTTAGAGGAGGATTTATCTCTCCCTTGGTATTTAAAACATAGGTGTTAAGGATCACCTTTCAGACCTGACGTTCTTTTTTGTCTGACTACAGTGGAAATGCAGATGATTAATTTTTAGGTAGCCAAAATTAGGTGAAATTGATCTAACAATACTAATAAAAAAGATCTACCTTGAAATATATTTAGACTAGATCTCAGTATGAAGTATGTTAATGTGAAAAGGAACTAATTTTTACCAAATCTTGTTTGAATCAAATAAAGCTTCAGTGACACTGAAAAAAAAAACAACAAAAAACCTTCACAAGGCACTATAAAAGTATTTCTGTGATAATAAAAAAAACCTACTAAAAATGTCCTTCACATTTAATTTTTAAAAAGACTTTGATTTAACAGATAAATTTAATTTATTGCTTGGGTAGAACCTTTGGGCATTTTACAAAAGACCGAGGAACTATTATACTATCTCTTGTCTCCTTGCAGATCTCATTAGTCTGCAAGACAATTGCATTGAAGGTCTTGTTTTCATTCCTTAATATATATATATATTTACAAAAAGATAAAAGAATGGTTAAACTATTAAATAAAGTTTCTGAGTTACGCTAAAACATTTATCCACTCACTTCAAAAAGTGCTAGTTGAGATCTTGACTCCACCGAGGGCAGAGGTACTGACTCTCCTTTGGCACTTGGCTAATCTGGGAACTCATCTGAGTTCCCCAGGTATCCATCAAGTTCTTGGTCAGAAGCACTTGCCTTCCCATGTCCTGGTCCCCACAGTATGTCCATGTGCCTGTCGGGCATGATTCAGAAATGGGCTTGAAAAACTAGAAGACAAAAGCTAAAAACCAGAAATTTTCACTGCTTTCCTACACAGGGGTCATGAAAGGACAGTATGAGACCTTAGAAAAACCCTATCTTTGATGTGGCTAAGAAGGCAGAGAACAACTAGCCTAAGGAAATCCAAGAATGAGAAAACAAAGTGTAATGGAGCTCAGTAAGAGCAGGAGAATTTTCCAAAAGTACTTAGAAGAAAACAAGGAAGAGCAAGTATTCAAGAAGAAGAAAGTAAAACCAGAAAGAAGCACCTAAGGAATGTAACAAAAAAAAGAAGTAAAAAGAATGGTGAAAAAACCCCAAAACATAAGATGCTCCAGTAAGATCAATCTTTATTTACAAGTCTCTCAATTGCCACAGGTCAAAGTTACGAAGACAGCATGACAGATTTCCATTATCATGATAAAGTCTTGGCACATTGTCCTTGCTATTACTGTCAATCAGGAACAACTGTCAAAAATCACTATGAACAATGAAGGTACCTGTACACAGAGATTATCACAAAAGATGACAGGAGAAAGTATTTTGACAGATTAAGATATTATTCTGCTTTTCCTGTGTATCTGTTTAACTTTCAGGACCGAGTAGAGTAGAGCAAAATGGCAATAGGTCTGTGTAATACAGAGGACAGCAATGAGGCAGAGAATCTACACATTATCTTGCAAACTGAAGCAAAACAAAGGCAAAGGGAATTATGAGAAAGAAGAAGAAAAAAAAAAAGTACAAATAAATAAATAGAAAGAAGTCAGAGAAGTGAGTATGAGGAAAAGAGATGGGTAGAGCAGACAGGTTCTATTCTCATTTACCCTCGAGCCATGTATTTACACTTGTGTAACTGGTAAAACCATTAGTCCAAGCTCACCTTATCAGCAACAGGCAGAAATGAATGACAGACCTATGGAAAAGACCTATTTGCTCATCCACTTGTCTTTGTCAAAGAACTCAACTGTTCTCTGTTGTACATTGATATTTCCCTCCCCTGAGTTTACATTAAAATCTCAAGAAATTGAGCACCTAGGGTGTAACAAGCTTTTAAGAATTTTTCTACAACTAAATAACGTGATCATCAGGACACCACATCTTTCACTAGCTTGACATTCATACGGCAAATTCTTATTCTCACTTCCCCTCAGTATCCCTCCACACATAAATATATTGCAAGCTTAATCACAAATAAATACTATTGCAAGAAAAATGCCTTAGTCTTCTGCTACAAATTAACATTCTAACAATTTCTATTACTATTAAAAGCACTTAATCAAATTTCATGTGGTCTACCTGAGATGAGGTAACATAATTATGTTTTATTAAACTTTAACATTTATAAACTTTTCAGTGCAAATGAATGGCCATATAAAAATGGAGATGTTTTTTACCCTCCATGTTCCACTGTAGATTATTGTACATTTCAGACTTCAAGTCATACTGAATATTTTTTCCACCCAAAATGAGAAAAATCACAGTTAAAAAATGCCTTCTATTATTTTTAGAATCACATTTAAGTGATTATTCATGAATCAAATCTCACACACATCTGCAGTGAAATTTTACTATGTGTTACACTTTGAGGGAAAAAAAAACCTCGTAGCTTTTGATGATATATTTATTTATTTTGTTTCTATGTGCTTTTTGTTTTGTTTGTTTATATTTTTGGTAATCTATCAGTTTTTATGGATTTTCTCCATACACTGAGCACCTGTGAGGCTTGTGCAGCCAGACTTTGCATCCTGAAATGCATCATCTTTGTACTCATCAAACTGAAGTTCACTGTTATTTTCTATCCACATGTTTCATAACTTCTTTTTATTCTGAGCTAATGGTACTCCTATTTTTTGCTCACATCTGAAAGCCTGTACCTGAATCTTCAAATGGAATCTGCACATGGCAGCTGTGAAGAACAGTATAGCACAGAAACCACACCAGGAAAACATTATGTCATGAGCCTTTGGGCTCTGTTTACTTAGGATTTTATGTCTTTTGTAGATTATTTCTTGGATAGAGAGAAATCATTTATTAGGTACATGTCAGACACCAGCAAGCCTCAGAGCAGCATCAACAGAAATCCCTCACAATAGACCTAATTCAAAGGAAAGTCAGCTAATGTTACCCTGAAAGCTGAAGAGATCCTAACTCTAGTCTGGTATCAACCATCGCTATAAGTCAAGATTAAAGGTTAATTTAAGTTTCTTATCTATTATTCTATTTTCAAGTGAAAAATAATCTAGAAAAATTAAAAACAAACAAACAAACCTTCATCTTTACTGTAGAGCAAATCATTACGGATTCTGGCACAGAAGCAACAATCATTGTCCTTAAAAAAATTGTTACCAAGCTAACAGTTCATGAGACTTTTTTTCATCTATCTGGAAGTTTTCAAGCTAAAGAGCAATGCTGAATGGAAACATTCAAATTGGTCAAAGTTACTTTTGTTAGCATGAAAAAACATGAGAACAATGAAGATCAAGACTTTACTATGGCCTGTTGTTGCCTTTGGGGGCATTGGAGATTTGTAGTGTCACACTGATCAGCCTGACTTTTTAAGTTTGTTTTTCTTTTTTTTTAACTCAAGTTCAAGCACTAGGTTCATAACACATTTTCAGAAAAAATAATATGGTTTGTTTTGTTACGCACTACTGGAAAAAGTTTTGATAACCTATAAAGGTTGAAAATTAAATGACCCTATTACTTTAAAAATAATCACTGCTTTATGAAACACTTAAAGGATTTTTTACATAAGAATTTTTAATTGTTGAGATATTGATCTCAAGTCTACAAAACTGAAGTTTAAGTTATGATAATGCAGACCAAACTATTAGGTTTTAGTGTCATATTGCCACTGATGCAGTGTCATTGCTCAAATCAATTCTATACATGATACAATTATTACATTGTTTTATGTATTTTTCACCACTTTTGCATATATTAAACCAGACATATGAGATAATACCAATATCTAATTTCATGTACAGTTTGAGGTCTACTATAAGCAATATGAGAAGACAGTTCATTGAGGTTTGCAGGTTTATTCCAAGAAAAACAAGTCAACAAAAACCTAAAGGAGGTATTCCTTAAATTTTTTTGAGACTGGGAAAGTAAACTTCACAGATATCTCTATAAGTTAAACTTGGTCCACTGTTCCTCCATACCTCCATGATCAGCCAGTATCAGAACTAGGATGCAGGCCAGATGGGCTTTGGATCTGCCACAATTGTTCTCATTTAAAATATGAAAAATCTCTCCTGATGTAAATGCAAACAGCCAAGATTTTCCTGATATCAGTTTTACATGGTTTCCACCAAAACATACATTACAAATCTTTCCATGAATCTGTGGTTCTCTAGTCTTAGTAAATCCCCACATAGGTCAACTATACAAGCTCATGGTAATATGCCTATTAACTGTCTGAAGAGAAACAACCTACCTAAGAAGAACAAATCAATGTATTTCTAGGAGTGTATATCAAAATAGAATCATAGAATTGTCAGGGTTGGAAGGGACGTTAAAGATCACCTAGTTCCAACCCCCCTGCCATGGGCAGGGACACCTCCCACTACAGCAGGTTGCCCAGAGCCCCATCCAGCCTAGTCTTAAAAACTTCCAAGCATTGGGCTTTCACCAACTCTCTGGGCAATCTGTTCCCATGTCTCACCACCCTCATGGTGAAGAAATTCTTCCTAATGTCCAACCTGAATCAACCTATTTCTAGTTTTAATCCATTCCCTCTAGTCCTATCACTGCTTGACAGCCCTCACCAGCTTTCTTGTAGGCCCCCTTCAGATACTGGAAGACCACAGTAAAGTATCCCCGGAGCCTTCTTTTTTCTAGACTGAACAACTTCAACTCTCTCAGTCTGTCCCCATAGGAGAGGTGTTCCAGCCCTCTGATCATCCTCGCAGCCCTTCTCCGGACAAGTTCCAGCACAATCATACCCTTCCTGTAATAGGTGCTCCAGAACTGGACGCAGTACTCCAGGTGCGGTCTCATGAGAGTGGAGTAGAGGGGGAGAATCATTTCCCTCGACCTGCTAACCATGCTTCTCTTGATGCAGCCCAGGATATGATTGGGCCTCTGGGCTGCGAGAGCACACTGATGGCTCGTGTTGAGCTTCTCATCCACCAGCACTCCCAGGTCCTTTTCTTCAGGGCTGCTCTCAAGCCAGTCACTGCCCAGCCTATATTGGTGCTTGGGATTGCTCCGACCCAGATGGAGGACCTTGCATTTGGCCATGTTGAACTTCATGAGGTTGGCATGGGCCCACCTCTCCAGCCTGTCAAGGTCCCTCTGGATGGCATCCCTTCCCTCCAGCGTGGCAGCTGCACCACACAGCTTGGTGTCATTGGCAGACTTGCTGAGGGTGCACTCAATGCCACTGTCCATGTCGCTGATGATGTTAAACAAGACTGGTACCAGTACCGATCCTTGAGGGACTCCACTTGTCACTGGTCTGTCACTGTTTATACCGGGAGCGGAGAGATGCAGCAACACACAAATTCAGCAAGAGAAGGCAAAAGAAGCAACTTTATTAATTTATAACCCCGTTTTATATACCCTAGCCCCACAGGGCGATTGGTCAGTGATCACCCATCTCCTAGAGCGATTGGCTAAAGTCCTACAACACCTATTTCAAAATATTTTTCCAATGTATATCATAAAGAGAACTTAGCAAAACACCAGGTGTTGGTCTAGCTTACAAAAAACATCCTACTGTTTTTCATAACACTGGTGAGAAAGGCAGAATTCTCACCGAATACTGTGAGAACCTGAGAAAATCCTCTGCTAGCAGCTTTTCAGCATCCACACTGGTCTCCACTTGGATACCGACCCACTGAAAACCACTCTTTGTCAGCAGCCAAAAATATTCTTTTCATGGCATTTTATGCTGTGCTGCACTGCTCTTCATAGCTATCTGCGTTATTGTGTCTCCTACAGGACAGGGCTACTTTATTAACAACAAAAGAAATTTAATACAAAATAAAGTTCTTCAGTTCTGCACTGTTAAAAGGTCACTTCTCCACTAACCCTTTTTGACAAGAAAGGGATACAGAAGAATTACTTGACTTTGTTCTCTTCCATTGTTGCACAGAAAGCTTTTAAGGAAGAAGTAACTATAATATGAAAGAAACACAAAGGGGCCACATAGAATACTGTGATTACTTGAACCTAAATGACTCTGTTAGTGCACTAATCTTTCATCTACAGGAAATCAGACTCTCATGTCAGTCACAGGAGACTAGGAAGTTATTTCTGATCTTTGTGTCTATTTTTACACATGACGAAACAGCAACAACAGTTAGGTACAATTCACCAGACTTGAACTTAACTTAGACTTCTGAAGAAGTACTGCTTTAACCATATGTTAAAGCTCAAACTAACCCTCAAATGCTCTTGCATTTGCTTGTGAGGAGGATGCTTTCTCGACCATGGTCCGGTTACCACTATAGTTTCAGCTATATTGCTTCTGTTAATCTGTATCTCCTGTGGTTAGAAATGAGTGACGTGACCCATCCTTAGCAACTGAGCTCACAAAGATTGCAATGTGCTGTGAGCAAGAGCAATGCATGTGCTCTTAAGCAGTAGAAAGACCAGCTTCACCTGCATACAGCACAGTCGGCATACAGGAAACAACACAGTAAAGCACTTTCTGATTTAGACTTTATTTTTCAAAAATCCTGTTATAGTTTCACAGCAAGTTTTCTGTAAACAAGCACAAATATCAACAAAAAATACAGTCACCACAGTGGTGCAGAGTACACGAGGAGGTGGTCAGTGATGGCACTTTGTCACAGAGGCAGCTCCCTCTCCTGGGCACAGATTGCCCCTGACAAGGAAAAGGAAATTCCACCGTCTTCAGTAATCATTGAGTTGGCCTTGAGTCTGAAGGGACATACTGAAATCTGCTCAGTGCTGTCACATTTACTGAGCATCACACTTCCCATTGAAAACACCTCTAAAGTATCAGAAACAGCCAAAAATAAGTATTAGCCATAATGTATCAGGAGTTCCAGTGCTCTGTCATCCTCACACTAAAGAAGTTTTTCCTTATGTTTAGATGGAACTTCCTATGTTCTAGTTTGTGTCCGTTATGTCTGTACTATTCACTGTTCTGCTATCCCATGGGCTCAGCAAAATATGTATGTATGAAGCCTATATACTACTGCACTCCATTTCTAACTGTTTTTTCAGACTCCCCACTTAACAAGCCCATCACTCCAGTTTTGTATTTCTTTAACAGTTTTCTAAAAAAAAAAGTTTCCATTCTGCACAAGACTGATTTCAACAGTACTATGTGAGGAAACAGGCCTCTCTCCCTTTCTTCAAAAGTTAACCTGCAATCTTTATTTTTTATTTAGATGTAGATGGCAAATATGTTGAAATTTAAAGCAGCTATTGCCATTTGCAGTGTATTTCATCAGCCAGTTATGGGAACTCTGTATACAGATTCCAGGCTGCCTGCTTATTTTTTGGAGGTGGACACTGGCTAAAAGCTGTTTTCTGGTATACTGTTCACAATAGCAATTTGGCAGTGCTCCTTGCTGTCACCACACTGTAGTCACTCGGACTAGGGCTCAGCTACTACACTAAAGGCTTGAAAGCTGGCACGAAGGAAACACTGTTGCAATTCATAGTAAATGTCCTTGTGGGCTCTGGAATCTTAATGTGCTGCATACTGCAGTGACGACAGGGCATCCAAATAGTTTCAAACCATTACAACGAGTTAAAAATTGCCCACTGGTAACTATTTAAAGGTCATTACTTTTTATATATATAGTGCATGTATTCAGCCAGCAGAAATCTCGTACTACATTGTTGGCCATAAAGGGAAAAGTTGAACAAGTTCTAAAAAGAGATCAAAGCCCAGGCCAGATCCTCAATTAAAGTCAAATGAACTATATCCACATACACCAGCAGAGGATATTTTATAGAGTGCAAAAGACTTCGTGTCAGACTAAGAGTTAAGTGACAAACCATCACTGGTGTGACTGCAATTCTAACTTTCTTGTCCAAAATATTGAAGAACTCAGTTGAGCAAAATAATAAAAAAACTACCCATGAAGTGTTGATCTCTTGTGTCATCTCACTTCCTTTCAAAATACACTCCCTTCTGGCCTTCAGGAAAAAAAAAGAAACTGCAAAAATAATAGATAATGACAGCAATGGATACCCTGATTCCACCTTTAAAACCAATCTATATATCCTTACAAGCAGCTTAACCCACAAGCAAAAAATAAAACCTGTGTCTGAGAGTACAGTACTATGCAGCATTTGTATTTAGCAATTCCTATGGTTTTGGGATAATATATTTGATGACCTTGGAAAAGGTTCTTTTTTTCTAAAGCTAAACAAAGGAAAATAGCTAAGTGATGCATTTACTAAGGTCACAATGCTGTAGAGTGAATTGTTTCATTCTCCTAACAATGAAAAAATTCTATGATTCTTCCTGCTTCCATCGTTAATTCAGCAGTGCTTTGGTTTTCATATACATGTGCTGCATAGCAATAAATTCTTTTTAAACAAATAGGCTCGGTGAAAAAAAGACTAAACAAAAAACTCTTTGAATTTTAAGTTTGTAAGTGGAAAGAAAGGACAATAGGTTGCCCAGAGCAGTAGGAAATTGAAAATATCTTAACAATTTTACATGCTTGACTTATTGTGATTTACTGGGGATTTTTTGTCCAATAATCCCACAGTGTATAAAAAAATTCTCTTCTGGTCTGTTCAGTCACAACTAGAGGAAAAACTTAGAAAATGACAAAGAATAAGAGAGGATATTGGATAACAGGGAACTGAGAAAAGCTATCAAAACAATAGTAAAGCAAAAAGGAATACAATAGGCTTTATACAGTCCATATGGATTAAGACTCACTTATTTGTAATTCTGAATAACAGAAATTAATGCTGGAAACATTTGCTTAACTGTATTTGCACTTTTTATTGTAAAGGTCATAGAAGTGTATGATGGTTTTGTGAAGAGAAAAAAGTAACTGTAATAAGGTCTATTTCTTACTATATTTGCTTTGTAACACTAAACCAAAGAGCAATGAACTGTACCTTTAGAAACTCTAAGGAATTGCCTTTTATAGCTGAAAGGTCAAAACAGAATTTGGAAGAGCAGCTATTAAGTTACATGGTCTTTATGTATCGTTCACAGTTTGCCAGTGAATTTAGAGGAATTTCTTTCTATATGGGATAACAGCTATAGGGCTTGTTTTCTTTTAGTAGTTAAGTAGGAGAACCCAATTCCTTTTGCATATAGATTTATATGAATATAGGTTTACTCACCCCCCAGTGCACACAGTCTTTCAACCTGTACCTATTCAAAATGAACACAAGCCTATTTCATAAGCTCTTCCCTGTTACTCTTGCAAGGCAGAAGCTGGCAAAAGTGCAAGCATGCAGGAGTGTTGGGTTAGGGCAGCTGAAAAGTATGCCCCATCCCTTACGTGTTTTGCAAAAGCAGAGTCAGTCCATGGGAAGGCTCTCTGAAGTTGAATGATATGGCAGGAGGGGTGGTGATAAAGGAGTTGCACTGAGAATATAATCTATTTAAGCTTCACGCAACACCATCAACATTTTGTTGAAGGCACAGCATAGGGATACTGTTTCACTGTGCTGGGCGGGCAGACACTGCTGCACTCCCTTTCTCTGCCCGGACAGAGGAGCCTGGTGAACAGATAGATGAAGGAAGTTTTTCTGCAGTTGGACACTAAACTCCTGAGATCTTCAGTGTTGCGTTCTACAAATTATTGCCTGATCTGTATCCAACAGCAGTTTCTTTGACCTTTAGCTGCTTTCGCACAAGGGATGTGAATGAAATAAAAACCTCCATACTTCCTACTTAGACCAAAGTGTTACAACAGTGTTCAGATCTTTGGATGCTTTATCCAGCTCAGGGCTAGACAGCAGATACTGCCCCCAGTAAGAGTCACAGGGAGAAACCTAATTCACCATTCCAGCTTTGGATCCTCCCTGGGAAAATCATAATGACATAAGGTTTTTACAAAGGAGATGCCTCACAGCAGTCATTACTTAACCACTCTAGAACAAATTTTAAATTATTTCTTCTGTTGAGGAGAAAACCAAGGCAACTGCTGATTGTGGCAAACAGTGTAACTATCGTTTCTGCCAAACACGACTGTTCATCCATCTGGCTCATTAGGAGTCTATGCTCCAGTTAATCCAGGTCAAATCTGTTTTACTTCTGTGCAGTGGAAACTATTTTGAGAAGGTCTGTGCAAGGCCCACAGGTTGAGACAAACAGATATGCAGAGCTTTGAGCAAAATTACTGTGCAACAACGACAACAAAAAAGAGCCTTCTGCCCTGTGTACCATTAGAAATCATAGATCTAAATGTGTCAAGGCTTTTTTTTTTTATTATTATATTATTGGATACAGAAAAGTATTGTTATTTCTACGTATCATTAAGAAGCAGTTCTAATGATTAGAGGAGACTACAGGTTGGAACATATATGATGAGAATATACTCAGATAGCATGGTGTCTCACTGAAATAAAACCAAAAAAGTATTGGCAGAGTAGTCACAAGGTGGGGGTTTCAGGGACAAACCTCACAGGTTGTGAAAAACAGAATAAACAAATAAAATAAATAATAGTTTCCAATAAGAATTTTTTGTTTCAACTGAGAAGTTACAGACTTTCAGTGGTTTTCCTAGAAAATCCATTGACCTATATCTCTATTCCAGACTAAACATGCTTAGGATATTCTTTGTATAACACACACAGAATTACAGAATAATACACATTACAAGGGAGGCCATCTGGCTCAACACTGTCCTCAAAGCAGGCTCCCCTTCAGAGTTACATCAAGTACCTAAGAGCTGCATTCAATTGAACTTTGAACACCTTTAAGGGAGATGTCTACAACTCCTCTGGGTAATCTCCTCTGGTGTTTAACTGGTGACATCCATGGTAAAAAATATAAGTAAATATTTCCTGGTATCTGTCAAAATTTTCATTTTGGAAACCTGTTTCATCCTTTCCCTGTACACCTCTCAGAAGAGTCTGGCTTAATTTTCTCCATAACTACCTATTAGGTAGACGAAGACAGCAATTAGATCCCCTCTTAGCCTTTTCATGGCTAATTAGTACAGTATTTTTAACTTATGTCACTAGGGAGAATGTATTTTTGCACTCAGCAGAGTTCCGACAGCTTTGTAATGATAGGATTTGAGGCCTTTCTCACTTTGTAATTAAATATGGACCTAGCTGTAAGTAAAAGGATGAGAGTATCCTATATTCACATGATATCTCTCTTATACATACAAACTATAGACACGTCTACAGTATATTATATTGTTAAACCTGTGAAGAATTAACTAAGTTCTACAAAGATGTCTAAAGCAAGCTCAAACACTGGGTGACAGAAACCATGAGGGGCAAAGTTAAGATTTAGCCTCAAAAACTGAATTATGTTGCATTTTTAAGCAATAACATATATCTGACATAGTCATTAAAATCACTCCCCTAATTTTGAACAAAGCATATCTGCATTAACAGGAAAAGGGTAAATCCACACTTAGCAAGTGTGGCTTTGAATCAGTTGCTGATTGAGCATGTAGCTCCCACAAATCTCCCACAAGTTCAGTGTTCTAAATCTGGGAAATTGTTAATTGTGAATTTTGAGAAGTTTGTAGGGCAGCTATGAAGAAGGGGAAAGGGCTTCTGTCTTAGATCCAGAATGTTCTATATTATCAAAGTATATAAGAGAAATATAGATGTATTATTGAGAGAAAAAAGGGCAAAAGGAGTGATAACCCATTGATATCTTAGTGCCAAATCACAGAGAGTATGAAGAAAACAAAAAGGAAGAATTTCTTTGTTGGCTAGACATGCCTCCAAGAAACCATCTCTAAAGACCTGAGTATGAATAGTTCTTCAAAGCATGGCAATGCCTGTACTGAGCTGGAAAGGCCAGTAAGCCTCACGTTCTAGCAGAGATGTTGAAAATGCTGAGGAATCCTCACTGGGTGAGATTTTAGTATCTTTCTCGTGATAAGTAAGTACCATTATGGAGAAAATAAACTTTTTTTTTTTTTTTTTTTTTTTTTTAATACATCTCTACGAAGCACACCAATCTTTGAATGGTAGAATTATTAAGAAAGGCAAACTGGCAAATTCCCACAACATCTTGTCACTGGCAGACCTGTGGGGTCTGAAGAGTTTAAAGGAGCTGCAGTGCAGAGTTGCAAGAACCTAATGAGTGGCAAACTATACTAATTTTGAACAGTAAGTGAGGTCACCCACTCTGCAGCCTCCAAGAGAAGAAAGAGACAATCATCACAGATACTTTTTATGGTATGATTTAAGTCAAATTTTTTATCAGAAAAATTTTTTGAACACAGCATTGTTGTACACAACTTAGGCATATAAATTAAAAAACCAGAGAAGCTGCAGTCAGTCAAGTTTCATGGTAAATGTCGAAGGGGAAAAAAAAAAAAGTAAATTTATTAATATTTCATTGTATTTTAACACTAAATTTTGTATACATTAGATATGAAAGCGTTACTGAATTTCCCACTTTATTTAGGAAAATACACCACATGATATTCTCAATGCACAGGAAAATAGAAATATTGTTTGTCCTGATTTTATTGAAACACTTTTTTCTCCCAGTTAAGAATGTGCATTAGGTTCCCAGGAGAAATTTCTGTTTTCCTCTGTCATCTATTTCCTCAGTATCCATGTAACTTGCAAAAAGGAAGACTGGAAAAAAAAAAAAAAAAAAGCAAGAGAAATTGAAGATCCCTAAGAAAAAGAGACAGGAGATTCTGTCAAGGATCAAAAATATATACAGTCAGTTAGAGGGAATGATTCTTGGAGAAGAGATGTACTAGAGAACAAAATTGCCTCAGAGCTGAAGACACTGGAAAGTCTGCAAACCTAACACCAAAAAAGAAGACAAGGAGCAATCAACTTTCCCACCCTCTCACGAGGAGCACTCAGGTTTATTTTCTCTGACCAAAGAAATCTCAAAGCACAGTGAGACTTATGTTCTTTGGAGATAAGCCGGAAGGTACTACAGGTGATAACAGCCATTTTCACAGATCAAGAGGCAATATTATTGATACCATGGAAATAAAATCTGTGGTAACTCCTGTTTGTTGCCTAATAACTAAGGCTTCAGAAAGGATTTTATTTTTTGGTTTTATTCTTTTGTGGTGTTAGTTTTCTGAAGCAGTAAGGGAATAAGATCCCTTCAGACAATGTGAAGGGATTAGCGTATCTTGCTGATGATTTGAGGTCAAGCCTGGCAGTGTAACTGCTGGGACAGTTCTTTGCAGTAATGAGGAAGCTGTCTGAGAAAAAGGAAGAGGGATTCAATATCAGTGTCCACAGCAAACCGTGTTACTACTTCAAAAACTTTAAGTTACTAACAGTAAAGAAAGACAATGAAGAAAGAGGCTGAGTATGACATTTGCCAGTGCTCCTCTCACCTGCTGTGAAAAGCAATCAAGCCCAGAATAATCTGCCCAAGTTTTTGTGCAAAGCTGTAACAAGCCCCAAAACATTTTCTACTCAGTCTATCCAAAAACTGAATCAAATTCTTTTTTCTGGTAAGGGGGGAGAATGAGGACGAAGGGAGAACCATGACAAATAAATTACCAAAAGAGGGCCAGCACCTTGACACTATTGGAGCAGTTTGGCACAGGCACTGTTACCCAAACAATGGATAATGGAAGCAGCCTCAGAGGACCTCCTGCAGACTCGGCATTGCAAAATTGTGGCATTCCTCTCTTCCCTCCCTCAAGCCTCCAGTGAATATGTCTCTGTTTCAAAAGTATGTGGGCCTGTCAGGCTGTGGCCTCAGACCAAATCTGAGCAGCAGCTTTTAACTTAGACTGTTATTAGACCTATCATAATTTATGCATAAACTGTAATTTATGCCATGATATGCCAACCAATCACGTGGTTTATTCTACACATAGAACAAGATGATTTAGATTATAGAGAGACATACTGAAGTGACATATAGCAGACCTGAAGTGGAGGGAAGAGGAGAGTTGGAAAGAGCTCTGAGTGAGAAACCTGTGTTTGCTCTTCCTTGTTATCACACTCACTTTGTGAAAGCTTTAACTCCGGTAGCAAGGTCTTGCAAACCTACCTGACAACCAGTATGAGAAGACATGGTGACATGAAGATGCACACTGTAAGTAAAGACTGTTAAAATAAACCCCCATATCTGCTATTTCTACTCATATTTCTTTAGGGTTTTCTCCACCTTACATTGTCGTGCAAGCTCCTTGAAGGTGTTCATTGTGGTGTATTATGGTGGCACAGCTCTGTGGCTGCCATGTGTCTCAGGTCCTTCCTTGAATCCTCTCTGGCTGTGTTCTGGTGGATTGATTCTCTCCCTCTGCCCCACATCACTCTGTAACTTCTCGTTTCTGCTTTTCCATCGGTTCCTACTGTCTCCAACAGCCCCCCTCACGTGAATGCATGAATAAATGATGATACAAAGTGGAAGCCCTAGGCGCATGTAGGTTTCCCGCTAGTGTTTAGACTGCATTACCAGTTAGCTCCTGTCCTGTCAGCGACTCTGTATCTCTAGAGAAATATTAAGGCAGAAAGACTCTGTGCATAAGGAAACCAAGGGTACTAACTGCTTAAGTCCAAGACACAAGGGATTCACTGATTTTCTGGTGCAATTCTGAGTAGCTGACATTTTTGTCTGTTAAAAATTATAATGATATTGTTAATAGTTAGGGCCCCATTAGAGGGTTTCACTGCATGATGTCAGGCTTGAGTGTTACACTTAATCTGCAGTTACATTTTAAATTGCATTTATATTATAGCTTAATTGAAGTGTGCATATGATTTCACAAATAATGCTTTCAACTGCTACACTATATCAATAACAATTATAACAGTTTATAAATTAATTCAACTTATATGGGAGTTCAATTAGGAATGCATTTAAATTATGATGGAGTCAACCATATACTGGAACAAACCAACTTGCTGTTATTTTATTTCTTCCCCTTGTATACACTTTTATGGGTGCAGGAGACAATACGCATCTTGATAATGAGTTAATGCTGCAATCATTAAAAGATTTTCTTTCCATTCCCTTCCCTATTCTGTTATCCGGGACCCTGCAATATGCTTCAGAAAAGCTAGATATTTTGACAACAGCTGAAATAGCTAGGAACTGTCACTATCATCATATAAGGTGTCTGAAGCTTCATAAACCCAATCTCTAGGACTCTCCTCTTCCTAGCAACATCTTTGATTCCTTCCAGCTGTGAGTTCAGCCCTGGCCACAGCAATGATAGCTTCTCTCTCCATACATAAAATAACATTCTTGTTCTCTTCTACCAACCTAATTTCACTATTCAAGATCATCAACAAAAAAATAACCAGGCTTTTGTTTACAATGATTGCAAATTCACAATCCCATCTGGGCCTCAGAATTTTGCACAGCATATTGGCAATTAATATCCAATTAATGCTTGCAGATCCATTGTCTGCCTTACATATCTAAAAAAGCAAACTGTTGACATTCATTTTTACTTCAGACTGCATGCTGTAGACTATATGGAGCAGGGAGTACATTGAAAAACTCTTAGCACATTCTGAACACAGGTACAATTCCCCAGGAAGGTATTCTCAACAAAAAACTTGAAAACAAATCTAGGGATTTTTACTATGTAGAAAATACAGAATTACATCATTATAGGAAAAAAAAACAAAACAAACCACCCCCTCTATTAGTAAAAGGCCTCAGGCAATTGCAGAGGATTGTGCTGTTTCTGTGTGAGAAACGGGATTTCTAAAAGCAACTTCCCATGAGTGACCAGAGCTATAGGTATAGTTGTAAAAGAAGAAATAGGCTACAGAGGACACAAAATACAATACAAAGGATTACAATAAAATAAAATATGGAGAATGTAAATTCATATGCTGCAAAACTGAAATAGAACATAACTTTATTAACTTAAGGAATCCTGGAACCTGTGACACACATGGTACATTTTCTTACTGGATCAAAATGCCCCTGTCTTAATGAAAAGCTGTTATATAGAAGTACATCTTACAAGTTTCCAAATCAAGAATCCTCAGGTTTCCAACAGGTTCCCAACTGGGAGCCCTTCTCACTAGAATGGTACTGAATGACTTCTGATTATATGTCAACATTTCAAATATCTCACTTCAAACATCTTATGCTAAATTTCAAAAAAAATCTAAGTAAAATAATGCCAAAGGGACTGACTTTGAGAAGATCATGCTATCAGGAAGACAACATTTTGTTGTGCTACAAATTCAGATAATTTCAGGATATGCTATTTAACAGTTTAAGAAGCAGCTAATTCTTTCTTTGCTGTTTTTAACAAGTGAAAAAACAATTAAAAATAACGTCATGGCATAAACAAATATGGTCTGGAAAATAATTAACATTTCTTATTACAGTTTTTGGTTGCTGTTACTCTAAAATAATCAGGAAGTAACTGAAATTATCATCATAACAGAAGATGATAAAAAAAAAAAATTACCAAAAGACAAGACAGATAAGGAGAAAGATGCAACAAGAAGAATTTATCTGCATCTAAAGGATGAGAGTGGAAAATTTTACCACACTTCTGTCAGAGAGATAAGCTGACTGTACACTGGATAACAACAATCATTTGGAAGGCAACAAACACTTTAAAGGACTTATTTTGATTTCTCTTTCTTATTAAAGATATCATAGCTAAAATCTCAACATTCTTATACCTGTTTAAACTAAAGGTCTTTCAGGCTTTTCATGCATTTTTGCACTCAAGAGTAAAATTGCCACTTGAGTATTCAAAGTAATAACCCTGTTTTTATAGAATATGGATTAAATTACTTACAATACCATCTACAACACTTTACTAACTTCCAAATTCAAGCAGCTGTCAAAAATTGTTCTAATATTACTGCAGGTTTGGTGTTATGTGTTTAATGGATTTCAAACTTGGGCAGGCTTTAAACAAATAATGGACATTCTACATTAAATATCAATTCCATTAGATAGACTTCAGGGTACAATGATGTTCAGAGAAGCTAGAGTGTTCAGATGAATACATCCTTACAGACTAGTTCTAAAGTGATTAGCTGCTAGTTTATAAGTACACAGGCAAATATGGAGAGTTCTGATGTTTGTGTGTGTGCCATGAAAAAAAACCAGTATAAACAGTGACATGTGAGACCCAAATCTCTCTTTCCAGCCACTTTCCACACTAATCAGAAAGGCTTCTTTCTGGTAAAGAAAAGCACTGAGAGAGCTTTTCAATGTCACTGTGAGGTGACTACTGATTATTTCAGAAAGGTCTTTGTGACTGTGGGAGGAGGACTGAGGACTGGGAAGAAAGCAAATTACATTAATTTTCAAGAAGGGAAGGTGGAGTATCTGGATAACCTGGGAAAGTTCTCATAAACAAAGTACTAAGTAAATAGTCAGTAAAGAATATTGAAAACTGCTGGGCTCAAAGGTCAGGACTAGTTGTACAAAGACCAGCTGTAGATCTGACTGCAGCCTCATGTAGTTCAACAAGGTGAAGTGCAAAGTCCTGAACATGTGGAGGAACCACCCCATGAACCAGTATGTGCTGGGGGCCTACCAGCTGGAAAGCAGCTTTGCAAAAAAAGTCCTTGGGAACACTAAGTTGGGCATAGAACCATAGAATCATTTTGATTGGAAGAGACCTTTAAGATCATCAAGTCCAACCATTAACCCAGAACTGCCAGATCACCACTAAGCCTTGTCCCTAAGCACCACATCTATGTGTTTTTTAAATACCTTGAGGGTGGTAACTCCACCAGTTCCCTAGGCAATGCTTAACAACACTATCCATGAAGAAATTTTTCCTAATACCCAATCTAAACCTCCCCTGATACAACTGGAGACCAGTTGCTCTTGTCCTATCGCTTGTAATTTGGGAGAAGAGACTGACCCCCACCTCACTACAATCTCCTTTCAGGTAGTTGTAGAGAGCAATAAGGTCTCCTTTGATTTCTCCTTTTGGTCTTCCTCCCTCCAGTTTTGCTCCTTTACTTCCAGTGACTGGGATTCTTGACAGTTGGTCTTAGGAGTAAAGACTGAGGCAAAGAAGGCATTCAGCAATTCTGCCATCTCTGCATCCTCTGTTACCATATCTCCCATCTTATTTAACAAATGGTCCCACTTTTTCCTTACTCTTCCTTTTCTTATCAGTCTATTTGAAAAACCTTTTCTTGTTTTCATTCACATCCCTAGCCAGACTAAGTTCAAAAAGAGCCTTGGCCTTTCTTGTTGAGTCTCTACATACTCTGGCAGCATTTCTATAATCCTCACAATTAATCAAACCCTTTTTCTGCATATTGTAAATTTCCCTCTTCCATTTGAGTTTTTTCAGGAGCTCCTTGATTATCCATTCAGGTCTCCTGCCTCCTCTACTTGATTATTTTTTTTTTTTTTTTAAATAAGGGAATACATTTATCTCGAGCTTGGAGGAGATAGTGTTTGAATACTAATCAGTTCTCTTGGGTCCCCCTACCTTCTAGAGTCCTAGCCCATGGGATACATCTAAGCAGATCTTTGAAGAAGACAAAGTTAGCTCTCTTGAATTCCAGCGTAGAAATTTTACTTATTACCACGCTTCTTTCCCTAAAAATACTGAACTCTGACATGTCATGGTCACTACAGCCAAGACTGCCCCCAACCTTAACAACCATGACTAGAAATTCTTTGTTTGTTAATACAAGGTCCAGCATTGGACCTCTCCTTGTTGGTTCTTCAACCACCTGCAGCAGAAAGTTGTCATCAATGCACTGCAGGAACCTTCTGGACTGGTTATGCCTGTCTGTGTGATCTTTCCAACTAATACCAGGGTAACTGAAGTCACCCATGAGCACCAGGGCATGTGATTTTGAGGCTACTTCCAGTTGCCTGTAGAAGGCCTTGTCGACAACTCCTCCTTGTTTTGGTGGTCTGTAGTAGACTCCCACAACAGTATCACACATGTTTGCATGTCCCTTAACTCTTACCCATAAGCTTTCAACACTTTCATCATCTCCCCCTCGGTTAAACTCAATACATTCTAGTTGCTTACTCACACAGAGAGCAACTCCACCATTTGCCTTGCCAGTCTGTCCTTCCTAAAAAGTACACAGTAGTCCACTACCACATTCCATTTGCATGAGCTGTCCCATCATGTCTCTGTAATTGCGATGAGATCATAGCCCTGCGACCACACCCAGATTTCTAGTTCATCCTGTTTATTCCCCATGCTTCTTGCATTGGTATACAAACATTTCAGAGACTTACTTGGGGAGCATCTATTTGTTACTCTTGTGATTGGCCTGGTCTGTTTGCCCATTGGCTGCAATGTCACAGACATTACTGTGCTGTACCCCCCCCGCCCTGCGAACTTCAGTTTAAAGCACTCCTGACTAAGTTGGCCAGCCTACCCCCAAAGATTCTCTTGCCACTTTGAGAAAAGTGTATTCCATCCCACCCCAGCAGGTTATAGTCATCATAGAATGTCCCGTTGTCACAGAAGCCAAAACCTTTCAACAGCACTGATTACATGGCCAGAAATTAATGTTCATTATTCTTCTATACCTCTCTGCCCCCTTTCCTTTAACTGGCAGTTCCTTCAACCACTCCTCATAACAGTTGTGCTCTAGATCCCTCACCAGGTTCATTGCCCACCTTTGAACATGATCCAGAACATTAATATGCTTCTTTTAGCAAGGGGCCCAAAACTGAAAACAGTATTTGAGATGCAGCCTCACCAGTGCCCAGTACAGAGGAATGATCCCTTCCCTAGTCATGCTGGCCACACTATTTCTTATACAAGCCATCATGCTATTGGCCACCTTCTTGGCCACATGGGCATGCTGCTGGCTCATATTCAGTCAGCTGTCAAACAACACCCCCAGGTCCCTTTCTGCTGGGCAGCTTTCCAGCTTCCTCAAGCCTGTAGCCACGCGTGGGGTTGTTATGATCCAAGTGCAGCACCTACCACTTAGTTTTGCTGAGTCTCATACCATTGGTCTTGATGCATTGATCCAGCCTGTCCGGATCCCTCAGTAGAGCCTTTCTACCCATAAGTAGAAAAACACTCCTACCCACCTTGGTGTCATCTGCAAATTAACTAAGGATGCCCTTGATCCCCTCATCCAGATCACTGATAAAGATCTTAAACAGAACAGGCCCCAGTACTGAGCCCCGGGAAACACCACTTGTCAGCAGCCACCAACTGGATTTAATTCTCTTCACCACCACTTTCTGGGCCTGGCCATCCAGACAACTTTTTATCCAGTAAATCTTATGCCCATTCAAGCCATGAGAAGACAGTTTCTCCAGGACAATGCTGTGGGTAACATCAAAAACTTTACTAAAGTCCATGCAGACAACATCCACAGCCCCTCCCTCATCCACTAAGCAGGTCACCTTTCCATAGAAGGAGGTCAGGTTGGTCAAGCAGGGCCTGCCTTTCATAAACCCATGTTGACTGGGCCGGATCACCTGGCTGTCCTCTATGTGTAGCGTAATGGCACTTAAGATCTTCTGCTCCATAAGTTTCCTTGGCCCTGAGGTCAGACTGACAGGCCTGTAGTTCCCTGAATCCTCCTTCCAGATCTTCTTGTAGACGGGTGTCACATTTGCTAACCTTGAGTCAAGTAGAACCTCCTTGGTTAGCCAGGACTGATGGTAAATGATTAAAAGTGTCTCGGTGAGCATTTCTGCCAGCTCTCTTAGTACCCTTGGGTGGATCCTATCCTGACCCATAGACTTTGGTATCTA
The DNA here is from genome assembly GCA_025345505.1 of Todiramphus chloris collaris. Lineage (NCBI taxonomy): Eukaryota > Metazoa > Chordata > Aves > Coraciiformes > Alcedinidae > Todiramphus > Todiramphus chloris. The sequence continues at coordinate 742,924 of JANVCC010000017.1, forward strand.
TGGTGTAGTAGGTCACTGACCATTTCCTCTTGGATTATCATAAAATCATCGAATCTTAGAAGACAGTGTGGTGGAAGGGACCTTTAAAGGTCATCTAGTCCAGTCCCTCTGCAGTAAGCAGGAACATCTTTCACAAGATCAAGTTGCTCAGAGCTCCATCAAGCCTGACCTTCAATGTCTCCAGAGATAGGGCTTCCACCACCTCCCAGGGCAACCAGTTCCAGTGTTCAACCATCCTCATAGTAAAGAACTTCCTAATGTCCAATCTAAATCTACCCTTCTCTAGTTTAAAACCATTGCCCCTCATCTTATTGCAATATGCCCTTGTAAACGGTCCATCCCCAGCTTTTATGTAAGCCCAAGCTCCCACCTCCCTTCAATAGGGACTTCATTCTGCTCCTCATCCCTGTACCTCCAGCTCAGGAAGCTGGGCACTTGGAGAACAACTGGTCTTACTGTTACAGACTGAGACAAAGAAGGCATTCAGTACCTCAGCCTTTTCTTCATCCTTGGTCACTATATTTCTCTCTGCATCCAATAGAGGGTAGAGACTCTCCTTAGCCCCCCTTTTGTTGATAAAGTATTGAAACATTTTTTAATTGTCTTTTACAGTTGTAGGCAGATTAAGTTTTAGTTGGGCTTTGGCCTTTCTAATTTTCTCCCTGAATAGCCTCATGGTATCTCTGTAGTCCTCCTGAGTGGCCTGCCCCTTCTTACATAGGCCATAGACTTTCCTTCCTGAATTCCAGCCAAAGCTCTCTGTTCAGTCAGGCTGGCTTTCCTCCCTGTCAGTTCATCCTGTGACACACCAGGACTCCTGCCTCTGCGCCATAAAGATTTCCCTCTTGAAGAATGCCCAGCTTTCATGGATTCCTTTGTCCTTCAGGACTGATTCCCAAGGGTCTCTGTCAACCAGGCTCTGAAACAAACCAAAGTCTGCACTCTGGAAGTCCAAGGTGTCAGTTCTACTGTCCCTGCTTCTTACTTCCCCAAGAACTGAAAAGCTTATCATTTCATGATGCTTATGCCCATGATGGCCTACAACCTTCACATCACCCACAAGTCCTCCTCTGTTTGTGAACAAGAGGTCTAGGAGGGATCCTTCTCTATTTGTCTCTCTCACTACCTGTTCTAGGAAATTATCTTCCACACACTCCAAAAACCTCCTAGACTGTTTCCTCTCTGCTGTATTGTATTTCCAGCAGACACCTAGCAAGTTGAAGTCCTTGGTGAAAACAAGTGTTAGTGATTAGCCGCTTAGAGAATATTTCACCTGCTTCTTGATTCTGGCTGTGTGATCTATGACAGACTGCCACCATGATATCTGCTTTGCTGGCCTTCCCCCAATTCTAACTCATAAACACTCAACCCTATCATCACATCATTACGCTCAAGACAATCAAAGCACCCCCTAACATACAGGGTCACTCCACCACCTCTCCCTCCTGGCCTAGCCATTCTTAAGCATGTATAGCCATCCAACGCAGCACTCCAGTTGTGTGAATCATCCTATCATGCTTTCGTGATGGCAAGTATATCACGGTTTTCTTGCTGCACAATGGCTTCAAGCTCCTTCTGTTTGTTGACGATGCTGTGTGTATTGGTGTAGGTGCACTTCAGTTGGGCTATTGATACTGTCACCTTTTCAGGGGGAGAAGGCCTAATTCTGGCCTGACCATTCCCATGTGCTTCCATTTGTGCCCAGTGCCAGAAATTCTCAGCTGCATTAAGAAGCATGTCACTAGCAAGTCAAAGGAGGTGATCTTTCTTCTTTGCTCAACCCTGGTCAGACAAAGATGGAGTGCTGAATCTAGTGCTGGGCTCTTCAGTACAAGAGAAATATGGACACGCTGGAACAAGTCCACCAAATTGCCACAAAAATGATTAAGCGCTTAAGTCCACATTTCAGATGAGAAGAGGTTGAGAGAGTTGGGACAGCTCAGTTGGGTACTGAGATGTCTCTGGTGGATCTTACCAAGGACTACAAATACTCGATGTGAGGGAGTAGATAACACAGAGCCAGATGTTTCTCTTTGATGTCCATTGACAGGATGAGAAACAATGGACATAAACTGAAATAGAATAAATTCCATAGGGACGTAAGAAAAAATATTACCGTGAGTATAGTCAGATGCTGGAAACAGGCTCTCCAAAGATGACACAGAGTCTCCATCCTTGGAGATATTTAGAACCCAAATTGACATTGGCCTGAGAAACCTGCTCTAAGCAGGAAATTAGAGTAGATGATCTCCAGAGGTGCCTCAGCTGTTCTATGAATCTGTGAAATTTCATCAGTTTATATTCTGAGCAAGAGTTTCTGGAAGTACTACAATTCAGATGCAACACCTCTTAGAAACTCATAGTCCATCTAAAAAAAACCCCTCCACTGACAGACATAATGCACAATAAAAAAAATAATTCCTTGTTTACTATTTTGGGCTAAGACATTTTTCACTTTCTAGATAGGTCTTCCCAGATAAGTAAATAATCCTTATGTCTCGAGTAGGCAGATTTAGGGAAAAAACTCTGACCACATTTGGAAGAAGTCCTTGTTCAAATCACATCCTTACTTCATGTAAGGGGAGGATTACTGGTCAAGTAAACTTTGCTCATATTTGCTTGCAACATGTCAAGAGTAAAATGAATCAATTCATCAGTATCAGAAACTGTAAAGACTCGGCAAAACGACTGTTAAGTCAGTTTAAGATAATATGCAAAAATCAGCAACCCTTCTTGGAGGAGGAAAAGGCTTATTTAAAGCAGCTAAAGCAACAAAGCAATGGATGTGCATCACTCGGAGAAAAGGGAAAGTGGCAGAAGGACTAAAGAGAAAATAAGAGAGCTACCAACCGTATCAGTAGAAAGAGTTTGGACTTCACAATTCAGATGTTATTCCCTAAGAAAAATATGGTTGTCCTTACAAGACGAAAGGGTGAAGGCTCACTGTCATTTGGTTTGTTTCAAAACGTAAAATGATTCCAACTATGGTATTTAGCTGTAACAGTTGAAAAATAGTATTGTTAGCAATAGTGCTAAAATAAGCAGTAATTCCGAATTGATTCTGAATAGACATGCCTTGTTTTGAACAGGAAATAGGGGTGGACAACATAATCCAATACATTTTCTTTCCCAAGGCAAAATTGTGCCCCAGCTTAACATTCTGAATAAGATAAGATACTTTGGATAAGATACTTCATAGACAATTGGGTGAGGCCTCATGGTCTCTATCCCTAGTTCTTGTGGGTGACTTCAACTTCCCAGACATCTGATGGAAGTGCAGTACAGCAGAGAGGTTCCTCGAATGTGTGGGAGATAACTTCCTGACACAGATGGTGAGGGAGCCAACAAAGGGAAGCGCACTCCTGGACCTGCTGTTTGTTAGCACAGAAAGTAGTGTGGGGGAGGTAGCAGTTGGAGGCTGTCTTGGGCAAAGTGATCATGAAATGACTGAGTTTTTGATCCTTGCTGAAGCAAGGAGGGAGGTCAGCAGAACTGCCTAGACTTCTGGAGGGCAGACTTTGGTCTTTTCTGGACCATGGTTGAGAAAGTCCCTTGGGAGGCAGTTCTGGAGGGCATGGGTGCCCAGGAAGTCTGGTCACACTTTAAGGAAGTAATTCTAAAGATGCAGGAGCTTACTATCCCCAAGTCAAGGAAGATGAACTGATGGGAAGGAGACCAGCTTGTCTGAACAGAGAGCTTTGGCTGGAACTCAGAAACAAAAGGAAAGTTTATCGTCTTTGGAAGAGGGGACGGGCAACTTGTGTGGATTACAAATACACAGTGAAGCTGTGCAGGGAGAAAATTAGAAACACGAAGGCCCAACTAGAACTAAACTTGGCCACTATGGTGAAAGACAACAATAAATGTTTCTACAAATACATTAACGACAAGAGGAGGGCTAGGGAGAACCTCCATTCTTTGTTGGATGCAGAGGGAAACACTATAACTGAGGATTGGGAAAAAGATGAGGTACTTAATACCTTCTTTGCCTCAGTCTTAAATAGTAGGACTCATTGTTCCCTGGGCACACAGTCCCTTAAAGCTGGAAGATAGGGATGGGGAACAGAATAGGCCCTACATAATCCATGAGGAAATGGTTATGGACCTTCTTCATAAGCTGGACACTCACAAGTCTATGGGGTTCAATGGATTACACCCTAGAGTGCAGAGCGAGTTGGTGGGTGTGATTGCCAAGCCACTCTCCATCAACTTTCAGCAGTCCTGGCTATCTGGAGATGTCCCAGAGGACTGGAGGCTGGCTAATGTGATTCCCGTCTTCAAGAAGGGCCAGAAAGAGGATCCTGGCAGCTATAGACCTGTCAGTCTCACCTCAGTACCAGGGACATTTATGGAACAGATAATTTTGAGAGCCATCGTGGAGCAATTAAAGATTAACCAGGAGATGAGGCCCAGTCAGCATGGGTTCATGAAAGTCAGATGCTGCTTAACAAACCTGATCTTGTTCTATGACAAGGTAACCTGCTTAGTGGATTAGGGAAGGGCTGTCGATGTAGTCTACCTGGACTTCAGTAAAGCCTTTGATACTGTCTCCCACAACATCTGCATAGATGAGCTGGCTGCCTATTGCTTGGATGAGCATATACTCTGTTGGGTGAAACACCGTCTGGATGGCTGGGTCCAAAGATTTGTGGTCAATGGAGTTAAATACAGTTGGTGGCCAGTCACAAATGGTGTCCCTCAGGGCTCAGTACTGGGGCCACTCCTGTTTAACATCTTTATCAATTATCTTGATGAGGAGATTGAATGTACCCTCAGTAAGTTTGCAGATGACGCCAAGTTGGGAGGGACTGTTGATCTGCTGGAGGGTAGTAAGGCTTTACAGAGGGACCTGGACAGACTGGACCGATGGGATGAGGCTAATTGTATAAGTTTCAATAGGGCCAAGTGTCGGGTCCTGGGTTTTCATCACAACAACCCCAGGCAATGCTAAAGGCTTGGGGAGGAGTGGCTGGAAAGCTGCCTGGCAGAAAAGGACCTTGGTGTACTGATTGACAGTCATTTGAATATGCACCAGCAGTGTGCCCAAGTGGCCAAGAAGACCAATGGCACCCTGGCTTGTATCAGAAACTGTGACCAGCAGGACAGGGAAGTAATCCTGCCCCTGTACCTGCCACTGGTGAGGCCCCACCTCAAGTACTGTGTCCAGTTTTGGGCACCTCAGTACAAAAAGGACATTGAGGTACTGGAGCAGGTCCAAAGGAGGGCTACAAGGCTGGTGAAGAGTTTGGAAAACAGTCCTCCTATGAAGAGTGACTGACAGAGCTGGGGCTGTTTAGTCTGGGGAAGAGAAGGATGAGGGGAGACCTTATTGCTCTCTACAAATACCTGAAAGGAGGTTGTATTGAGAGCAGGGTTGGTCTCTTCTCACTGATGACAGGATAAGGGGAAATAGCCTCAAGTTGTGCCAGGGCAAGTTTACATTGGATATCAGGAAAAACTTCATTACAGAAAGGGTTGTTAAGCACTGGAATAGGCCCCCCAGGGAAGTGGTTGAGTCACCATCCCTGAATGGGTTTAAAAATCATTTGTATGCTGTGCCTGGGGACATGGTTTAGAGGTGGGTTGTTAGAGTTAGGGTAGTAGGATTAGGTTGAGGTTGGCCTTGATGATCTTGAAGGTCTTTTCCAACCTGAGCAATTCTATGATTCTGTGATTTTTCTAAAGTTTTACATTGATCAGGTAATCCAGTCAGAAATACCACTTCACCGGGAATATCTTTTACTCCTAATACAGAAATTTGATACAATTAAGTTCAAATTCAACCTAAATGCTCTCTAAAAAGCATCTTGATTTAAGCAATGTCTTTTGAATCTACACTGTATCGACTGAGCTATCCTGCATTTAAGCATGCAGATATCATGGAAATTTAAACCACTGTAGGAGTTAAAAAAAAAAAAAAAAAAAAAAAAAAAAAAATCATAGTTATGATGATTTCTTGTTTATTAAGCTTTTTTTTTTTCCCCATGAAGTGTTATGCATTCTACTGTTAGATACATTCTATTGCTCCTGAAATTCACCACTTATTTCAGTTTTTAGCTTCCCTCCTTGCTCTTGTCAGAGCTTTCAGAACTGATTTATTTAATTATTAGGAAGAACAGAATGGATGGAATCAACCCTATAACATGCCTGTCCTTTACAGACTACTATAAAAGGAATTGTTCTCATGTTGGCGAGAAAACAAGAATTCCTTTTTGTGAAAAGTTACTTGGCTTCACCTTTGGTTTCCATTCAACATCCAACGCAACTGAAACTTTCTCCTGTGTAAACAGAGAGTATAAGCAGAGCAGATACTTTAATCTGGATCTTTTGCATTTTTGGAGAGTGAGTAACCATCAGTTGACCAAACATTTATAGATGTGGCCTTAGAATTTGGTATAAATATATACTGAGTTCTATTTTCAGTATTGTTTGCAGGGCTTGGAAAGGTGGGGCAGGGAGTAAGCATAAAATGTGAACTAAATCACATGAGAAGAGGTTGACTGTAAATAAAGTCAAAAGAATAAAAGAAATATTGTTGTCTTTCTGAAAAATATTGCCAAATAATAATCCATTATGGGCTGCTGACAATCTTCACAAAAACCAACAGAAGAAAGAGTAAACCGAGATTGTTCAAATTAGTAAAGCTGAACACATCACACCCACAAGTTCACCATCAGTCCATCACAGGCTGGTACCTTCTGAGTTTCCTCTTAACCTTTATCTTGACAGGTAGTTTTTATGAGTCCTTTTTACGATGGACAGGATCACTACCTCTGAGAAAGCTCCACCTCGATCTTTCTGCAACAAGGAGCGCCTCCATCCTTCTTGCTCCTCCCAACCCCAAATAGACATCCTCATGTTTTTTTTTCTTATGAATTAATCAGATTTGGCATGGGTTAGACAGCCAGGAAGGGTTGGGAAGCTGGCTTATATGTTCTTAGCCCAGGAATGCAACAGGATAGCTTTATGTCTAACAGCATTATCCTCATATCAAAGAAATGGTCACAATTTACATCAGAATGTGCTGTGGGCTCCTGCCTCGTTATTTACAGCATCCATTATCCAGCAACATCATGAGGTGCTCTTTAATACCTCAAATAATGCTAACTACATAATGTTAATAACCTCTTTAGAAAATACAGTGCCTGCATTAATTTTCAATCAGTTCATCAACATCTGGGAAGCTCTGAGCTTTGTTCAAAGAGAAATATTTCTAAATATATGTATTTCTAAAGAAAAACTTTAAAATATTTGGGAGAAAAAATAAAACAAAACACAACACCAAACAAAAACAATGAGAGAGCAAGGTGAAGGGAACTATTGAATTATTTCTGTGTGACAAAAGCAGGAAAGAAGGTTAGGAGGGAGGAGAACAAACGGACAGAGACCTGAGAGTTCTCAACAAATCTTCTGTTACATACGCCATCAACAGAGTGCTAGCTGGGTCAAAGTAGTAATAGGTCTCACTGCAGAAATGTTTCTTATGAGAATCTTGTACCTGGTTAGGACCAATAAGGAAATCTTTCTTGCTTGCTGTCTTTACTCTCCTCCTCCTCCTCCTCCACTCCCACCCCTTTGTTTTTTCTCTCCCTCTCCTGCCACCACTGTCCATGACCTTCACAAGAAAACGCTTCTGCTTTGATAACAGGCTGCAAGCCTCTAAGGACCAGCATTGCTTTGTGGGAGAAAAAACCTGTTGCCTCACTCAGAATACAATCAAAACCTGAATATACCAAGTGAAAAATAAACCAAGGACATCATTATTCCTTCTCATTGTGATTTGGCTTGCCTTCAAATCTCATATTCTGTATATCTGAAATAGCAGCAACGCCTCCACTAGCTGAGCCTTCCAAAACTTTAATCAAAGTATCTTTCAGAATAAAAAGGCAGAAATGTCAGATTCCAATCACCCCTTAAATTCCTTCAGTTCCCTGTGCTGCATAAAATTAAAAGTCTTACCCATGGATAATTTCCTGTAAAAACCAGCATGCATGCACGCAGACGTTCAGCCACATGGGCAGGCAGCAATTTTAGAACAGGGTAAGCCATGGTGGGGTGAAGCAGGAAAGTTCCTTTCAGGCATCCCACACTCATGGGCACACTCCTGAAGTCATCAAAATCGATTTTTCACAGATGATAACAACTTTATAAGAAATATAGGTTATCGGGCATTCAGCACAACAATGCCACATAACTAGTCCAGTACACATTACAAGTGAATTTTTGTCCATTGTCTTTCTAACTTTAGATTTATAAAATCACATACTGGATTTGCTGTTTTTTACGCAGACACTTTTGGAGGGCAAGAGATCCCCAGCTTTCTCAGACTTTACCGATAGCCAGAGGAATAAAGTAGATAATAGAAACAGGAACAAAGGGTTTGATTTGCCTCACTATCACTATGGTGCACATAATCCAACTAGGTCCCCAGGGATCTTTCAAAACATTTTAGCAAAGGCAAGGTAAGCAAAATGTGATATTCTGGGTCCCCATTTAGGTCATCTCTACACACTGAAGAGTTTTAAGCAATTGGGGTTTTTTAAAGGTATCTATTAGGATACTTCATAGAAAAATACTGTAGAAAACAAAACTACCTTTAGGACTAATATATTTCTGTAATGTTTCCTATGATGAAACTTTTTCAACTCTCTCTTTTTTATGATTAGAATTATGCTAATTTGTTTCTGCTGAAGATGATGATACTTTAAAAATGTTTTAAGAATGGAATTAAGTGTAAATGTGCCATCTTCACTGTTACTTCATATGAAAATATTCAAAATTACAAGAACATATGCTTTGGCTTGAATAATATTATTTCCTTTTTCTACATATGCTTGCAATACTTACAAACTATATTTTGCCTTTAGGAAAAAAAGACTGTATGCAACTGATAAAAAATAAATCATATAGGTATGGATTATTTTTAAAAATAGAGAATTAAAGAGAAAAAGCATCAGAAAACCTCCCAAATATTATCAGCCTCATGCTCTACATAATACCCCAAAATTAAAATAGGACTTATGACCAGAACCAAAAAGATTTTGACTTTCTTAAAATCCAGCCTATCTGTCCTTCAAAACACACCATTAAAAATATTCCAATTTATTGTACATGTGGTGAGTAACTTAGAAGGGAAGTTTCTGTGATCTCTGAAGTGAGTACTCTGAATCCACACAACTCCTTTCTTCCACATTAGCTTTTCTGGGAAGATTAAGTAGCATGTTCCCTGGTTCAGCCCAGCTGGCAAGCCATTCTGCAAAGCCACAGTCTGCTAACCATTATTTCTGCTTTCCACAAAGCTTAGCCTTGGATAAGGAACAATTATTTAAAATTCCCGGTGCTGTTCTGCTTCCCCTGACAGCAATATGGTATTATCACAAGTACATCATCATCCATGGTAACGTGACTATAAAGTTCTGCTAAATTTATCGAGGAGTCTTTTTCCAGTGGTTAGCTGTAACACAGTACAATGGTTATCCTCCTAAATGATAATTAAGCTTTGGGGTAACATTTAATTGAAAGTGTAGTGTGAAAATCAACAAGTTAACCTTTTTGAATCAAGGCTGCTTAGTTCACAATCCTGCCCAATGTGATTTTGTCTAACAGTAATCCATGACAAAAATCCTGTTCCCTCTGGCGATCATTTAAAAACACTTAATTCCTTGGGCAATTCTGAGGCTCAGATCATTTCACAGTATTAGTTAAGGGTTAACCTTCTTCTACAAACACTGTATCTTTACAGTTATATACAACTCTATCTGATCAGTAACTATATTCTATTAGTAATACGAGTGGTTTAATTTTCAGTTTTGTATTTAACATGCTGCCAGATTACTGTGCCTTGAATGTGGTCACCTGCTCAGTAATCATCCTGGAAAGAGCCACAGCCAGCTGCAAAGCCCATGGGCATCCTGGGGACCAGAGGCAAGGGAGCAGATGCTGAATAGAAGCAGAAAGGACAAAGCACCCTCCTGCACCAGCTAGGGAGTGACTTTATGAGCAGTTTTTTCATCATATCCAAGATCCAAAGAAATTTCCTCCTATTTCACTGAGGTGTCTTAGGCCATAGCAAATCACGAGGAACAATAGAAGCAGTTCTAACACAAAGGGGCTGGCGCTGCCAACCCAGAACTCCCTCCAACATGTGTGAGCATCACTAGGCTCATTTTGAAGGTGCTTCAGTGTGAGTCTAGTGCTCTGCACACCCACTGAGAGTTTGTGCCTTTCAGCCAAACCTAGAGTGCATGTCTTTCAGCTTCCTCCCAGAGGGATGCAGGGCATGTCCTCTGGGATGCACACCAGTATGTGGTAATAAGCAGGGACATCTGGGAATTAGCTTCACAAATACACTTCTGACCTGAGCTAAAGCAGGAACCTAGGTGAACCCCTGCTACAATAAAGCCATGATAAGTCGTGAGGGACCCCTTGAGGCCACCAAATTTCAGGCAGGATTATTTTATTTTCTGCGCTGGTTCTGGTTTGATGATTAATTCTATTTTTAGTCACTACTTTGTGCAAATCCAAGAAGAAAAAGAGGATGCCTGTGTGCAACTGCAAGCAGAATTTGGTCCCATGTCAGACTAAGGACACAGAAAGAGGATTATATCTGCTAGAAGAAGAAATACAACATATGATACTGAATCCCCTAAGGAGGGTGGCTTCTGAGATAAAATTCACAGTAATCTCATCTTAATTAAAACAAAATGAAATTTATGATATCTCATTTCCTCACCACTTTATTATTTAGGTGTCATTGTCAAAGACTTTACAGAAATATGGGAAAAGACAGCTGATAGCCCAAGGAGTTTCTAGTTTAACAGAGGCAAAAGTAAAAACTGAATAGTTCAGGAAAGAAAGTCAAGTTCTCAGCTGTGAATAAATACCTTTATGTTTTCACAAAGGTCATTCTCATCAGAAGTGAGAGAAAGGAGGGAAAGGAGAACCTGCCTTTACTGCTGTGGCACAGGAGGGTAGAAGACAAAGGGAAGAAGTGAATGCATAGGTGGATGGAGAGTTGGAGAAGGGACGTTAAGAAAAGAGAAAGTATGGATTTAAGAGAGAATGCAGAGGTGTAAGCAACTGCTGTCTCCTCTAAGAGCAAAAAGTTTTCATCCAATATAGAGAAAGAAGCAAAGCAAGCACAGGCAACAAGTAGAAGTGACACGTTCTGAATGAAAACTGGGGATAAATTTAAGATTATTGTTTTGGACACACTTTGTCACAAAGCACATATATGGTTTTTCCTTTTTTATTGAAATACAACTATAAAAAGCCTTGACAATATTATACAAAATTATACCATGAAAAATGCCATGCCCTTTAAAAGATACAGGTGAGGAAATCAATTCAGCTAAATAATTCCCAAGAAGTGCTAGAATAGCTCCCTTTCATTTTAGATATGAGCATAGTTACGTGACATAATTTAGCAAGTGATTTAATGGCTCTTGTCATGAATGCTATTCACCTGCTAGATGCAACTCTGGTTTTCTATTCATATTTTTTCTAAAGCTGTAATGCAGCTATTTTTTCTTTCTTTCACCTACATCTTCAGAGTGCAATTATAACTTTTGAGCTAAGCAGCAAAGATCTTTCCCCTTTACTTAGCAAGCACCTGCTTGGCTCCTTTGCAGCACCATCTCCTCAAGGCTGAGGATGAGCAGTCTGGACCAATATTATGACTTCCCTGGAAAGGGAGTATATAGAAAAATGAATACAATAAATTCTCCTTGTTCCTCTCCAAAGAGGAATGGTAGAAAAGTTTGGGCACTATGAGGTTTGATTCAGAGTATACTGTCTTCCCCTTGCCATCCAGGAGTAAAACCTCTTAGGAGTAACCCACAAAATTTCTTCTTCCCAACCTCATCCCAGATATTTTCAGAAGTGAAGCAATCTATCTTCTGATTATTTAATATGTGATTATGATGACCTCATTATTATAGCCTGACTTGAATTATCAAACTGTGTCCGATAACTAAGTGGTCCTATCACTGCAGGACCTCTCCTAGCAGTACAAAAACTGTCTGGAAATTTTTTAGTGGATTTAAATCTTATTTATTGCACAAGAGGACACGATTTGAGTTCATCTTGAAAAAAGGGAAAGCAAACTATAGCATAAGACCACACCTGCACCCTGAAATTTTCTGGTTTAAATTTATTTCCTGTCAAACATAACAAAATCTACCATTATTTTCAGGAAGCTTCATCAGGAGTTACAGGCTATACGGTGCATTATATGTTAGGGGGGAAAATGACAGTGCATATTTATTCCCCTGGCTTTTATGATCAGTAAAATAGAGGTAAAAATAAATTCTATTATTGTGAAGACACAGAACTAAAATAAAAGTGGAAGTGTCATAACAGATTATAAACCAAGGGGTGGGGATCATAGATTAAGTCTGGACAACACTGACACTTCCCCCCCCCCCCCCCCCAGCACAATTTGTTTTGTGAGGCTGGGTGGGGGTGTAAGAAGAAAGATCATCTGGGAGCATTGTAGATGGTTTTTCAAACTCAGTCATTATTTCATTCTTGGCTCTATTCAGTCTCTTGGCATTGTCTGGTTTTCTTCTCATTGCACAGAAAAGATAGCTTTTAACTAACAAACAAGCACAAGTCTGGAAAACACGCCTGTTCTTTTCTGGGAAGTGCATGGGAGAGCTCAGCTGCTGCTCCCTTCGTGCAAAACTGACACCCCCTCTTTTCGGTTGTTACCAGACAGTTCAGTGGCCAGAGAAGAGCTCTCTTACTCTGTAAGTTAATATTAGGCAGTGAAACTGCATATGCCATTAAAGTTCAAAGAAACTGATTAATCCTTTGATGTGTTGCCAAATTATTAGAATAATGACACTGTATTTTTCAAATGCATTGGTCTACCTTTTCAAATCTTTCTTTTTTAATCCTGTGCTTTAGTAAGTGGTGAACCTCAGGAAGGAATGGAATATTTTTATTCAAGGAGAGCTGGGATACTGTTTCTGGAGCACTCCTTACATATATAATGAACAGGATATTACACCCCTAGCAGAGATAGAAAAAATTTCTTTATTTTTCCCCCTTGGCGCTCTCCTTCTTTAGACTTTGAAAGTAAACATTTGACAATGCATGCTGTTAGTGGGCTGCGTAGCACTACACTGCTCTGTCAAAGTGAACATTGTGATAAATTATGTCAGTCTATGCATACTTACAATCATCTTCCACTTCCTCATACCAAAGCATGTGAGCAGACATCATATCTCTCCACAAAAAAAAAGAGGAAAAATCAACAGCAAAATATTTCTTGGCAAAGGGTATTCCAACTTCGCTGCTCCAGTAGCTTTAGCTGATTTAGGCTTGTCCCTGCATAATGACAGATGTGTCCCCTCACAAGCCCCAGCAGCTTTGTGGAGGAGAGCACAGAAAACTCCCCAGTGGGACGCAGCCCCGGGCTGGCCACGGACAGGGTCTGCGTCCCGGGCAGGGATCCTCACTTCCACCCAGCCGGCATGGTAACTAATGCCAGTGCTCTTTGGAGGCCCCTAAATGTTTCAAATTCCAGGACCTGCGCAGAAGCAATGCTCTGTGCTTCCCTCAAAACAAAGTTGATTTCCCATAATAGGACAGCCCATGCACTAGACATATAAGGCTCTGCTTCCAGGGTGGCATGTGCAATGGATTTAAATTATGTATTACAGCTTCGCAAGGAACATTCAGCACTACAGAGCAGGGTGAAGATATTTACTGCTTCCTTTGTGCAGTTTGCCAGAGACTCCTATGAAACAGATTTTTTGTCTCCCCAGCAAATGACCCCCAGCCCATCCCTAGACAGGATCCTCCCTTTCTGGGAGAGAAGCAGTATTGCTTATCCTGTATTTGGCCATTCTCTCCCACGTTAGACTTTTGGGATTGCAACCTCTCTCACAAGAAAGGGAAGAAGTAAACAAGCCCCAAAATAGTGCTGTTGCCAAACTAAATGGGTAAATACTAAAACAGGTTGTGATAAGTCAGTAGCTGCTCTATTAAAAATACATATATATATATATTTATATTAAAAAAAAAAAGAAAAAAAAAAAAAAAAAAAAAAAAAAAGGCTATTGACTTACAATTGACCTTTCGACTCCCAACAAAACCACGTGATACTGCTGCTATACACAGCCCAGAAACACCCCACAGAAGAAGCAGAGGCAGGACTCTATGAAAGCTGCCTATAACTGCCTTTTCCTAACAGTGAGATTATCCCTTCACTCTGAAATCCCAAAAGCTGCTGGTCCCAAACAGGCAGGACCTGGGCACACATTCTCTCCCTGCATTCAGTCCCAGATCTCCTTAGTTTATACAGGAAGGGAAGTCAGGAATCCACACAATACTTGGGAATGAGACTGTGGCATTGTCCACACAAACTCAGAATTTTTTTATGGCTGCTTTCTACAGTACATACTTTTTACAATACATATGGTCTTTAGAGATTGTTCATGGCTTCATTTGAAAAGTTTTTCGAAAAAACACATTTACATTGCTCGTTACTTTCTTTTTTAAAATCTAGCCCTAAAAAAATGAAAAAAATAATTTTTCAGTTTTAAAGTGCCTAGTCATGGTGATTACAAGTTTATAAGTAAATTCCTGGATTATACAGAAAAAAATAAACATAAAAAGAGTGCATAATATACCCTTACAGCCACTGGCATTTTCTACACAAATAGTCAAATTAATACCCTGGAGAACCTGGATGTGCAGTACATGCCAACAGACTCCTAAGGATTAATTTACAGCCCACAGGAACTGCAAGTCATGAACTGATGTAGAAAATAATCTGAAGCAGAGCAGAGCATGCTGTGACAGCAGCAGCATTTTGATTATTTGAGGGAGAAGGAGACTGAGAAAACTCTGGAAAGGAACCACTTATTGTGCAAAAGTTCAGTTTTAAAATATCTAAGGTCACCCTAGATAGAACATGCTGTCAATAACTGAGGCCCAGTAATGTACCTATAGACTACAAGTGAAAGTTATCTTGAAAGTAGGTGTTTAATGCTAGAATTGTGACCCTCCTGGCTCCTATTCATTTCACGGTAGCAAACTTTTTCTTCAAAACTTTTCAGGTGCCGAAATCTCTGCTTCTGAATATGACCAGAGGACCTTCAACTTGACGGAGCTCTTCAGTGTGTTTTAAACCTAACTCCAGTCATAATCCATAACATTCATGTGGATTGCTCATCCTTTTTGACAATGTCTTTGAGACCGTCAGAGAATACTCATAGGAGGCTCCACAAGAAATCTAGTCATAATATATTCTTCTAAAACATGGCTCAAAGAACTGTCTAGTACTAATATTTAGAATAGCTTACAAACTAAACAATTCTCCAGATGCAGGAAATCCACATTTGCTCCCCTCTTCTTTCTGGGGGACTTCCAAATTCCAAATTCCAATTCCAAATTCAGAACCAGCATTAAAAGCTCTAGCTGTCTTCAAGAACAGAGAGCAAGTCACAGGCTCTCTGTGTATCTATGTCAAGTAATTAATGTACACTCAGTAAAACGTGGTAGGCAGAGGCCACCTGCCCATGCTCTTCTAGATGCAACAAGTAGCAGAATCCAACCTGCAGCATCACTGCTTGGTGTTCTGAGCTTACAGTGCCTATGCTACAAGAGGGGAAAGGAGCAAGATTCAAAGGCACGGAGAGGTTGGAAAATTTAGAAAATTTGTAATGGTAAAAAATTATATTTATTTTAATGATTGCTGGCAGCTACAGTTTAATGTTGCCCACCTCTTTCACAATCAGTAATGGGTTAAAGGAAAGAAGATTGTCATCTTCAAAGAAACGATTAGGGTGATTTTCAGCCACCCACCCATGAACAAATGCTTTATACATGGGCTGTTTATTTCCTACTTGAGAAGTCCTTTCAAAACCCAAGTATTGATAAAGTTGAAAATATCTCCTTTCTAATGGTATGAGTGTGACAGTAAGGCAGAGCTGGAGAAAATGCCAAATAGGCTGGTAGCAATCAGAAAACAAGACCCAATAATAAACTGCCTGTTGAAGGACCATTTAGGAGATTGGGTTCAGCATACATCAATGTGACCTTAGAAAAGAAATGGTTCTCAACATACAACTTTGGCAGTCAAGTTTTTTGCCTCAGCAAGATTGAAGATTGTGGTCAAACCGTAGACTGGACATAGGAATCAAGTTCTTGGGTCCTTATCTCTTCCTTTCCTAGGAAAAGGGATACATTGAAATTCAAGACTTCTATGTCAGGGGAACAATGAAATCGACACAATTGAAAAATTATGGTTTTTACATAGAAAAGAAATTTTACAGTAGCTAGAATAATTTCTATGGGAGGTGAGGTCGCCAATTAAAAGGAAAAAAAAAAAAAAAGAGAGAGAACTTCACATTAATAACCTCTGCAAAATTATAAATATTCCATCTCACTGTAATTTACTATTATACAAGCACCAAACAAGCCCTGAACAAAAGAAAACAGACCATATTGCCATTTATATAGTCTAAACCAGACATCACCTCCTTTTCTGATAACAGATAAAACAAGAAAATAACAAACAGGAAACATACCACACAGAACTGATTTACAAACGTCTTATGAATTTTTAAACATCCCAGTGGCACATGTTGTTTGCCAATACAACTCAACATCAGGCAGAGCACTTACAGCATAAACATAAGAGAAGTGATATTTTGATTATAATTTCAGAAAACATTTCAACCTTTATTCCACTCATGAATACACAGGGAGTTTTTAACTCCCTGCCAATGCTGACCTAAAAAAAAAAAACAAAACAAAACAAAAAAGGCATTCCAAGTCTGTGTCTCAGTTCAGCCATTAGGCTCATAACAAGATGTCTCTGTGCTCTTGCCAGTATTTGCAGATCTATAACATCTATCTATGGGGGAAGAAGCACTGAGCTCTAGGGACTATGGGACTAATGTGAAAGGAGAACAGGTATGGGAATCTTTTAAGCACTAACGCACAGCGTGTGGTTTTGCCCTGGTGGTATATTGTCTGAGTCTTTTATTATTCACTTCCTGTTATGAAAAAAAAAAAAAACCAAACCCAAGAAACCACTTGCACATCAGCAACAGAGGAAAAACAAATCTCCAGCAGCTTTATCACAAGAGAAGTAAACAGAGCTTCTGATTTTCCTGTGAAGTGAGCAAGAAAAAAAAGGATAAAAAAAAAAAATTCCAATGTGAACCACTAGAAGAGCTTCTTTCTTTTGTTTCTTAGCCTATTTTTACTTCAAAAAGGAATACATTGTAGAGGTTTTAGTACAGGTTGCAAACAGTTTTGGGTTTTTTTTTGTTTGTTTTTTCTTTTTTTCTGCTCTGTATGCTTATTTGATCTGTAGACCAGAACGTAAAAAAAAAAAAAAAAAGTAAAGAAACAAATATCACTTCCTCCAAATTCTGAAGGAAGTAGCAGATTTTGGCTTCCCAAGTGTAACATACAAATGTAGGATTATAGGCAGAAAATTAGTAGTCAATATAATGATTAAGGCAAAGCTTTGTCACACATAAGGTGCTGTTAAAAAACCCATCCAGTTTCCATTCACTGGTTTTCTGTGTCACGAAACACTCGGTTTGAAAAAATGCTCTAGCATATAAATGAGCATATTAGTTCATTACTGTGTTTGTGCTCTCTCTGTCCAAGCTATCTCCTTCATGTCAGAGTCACTATGGAACAGAGGTTAACCTTTTTTGAAGAACATTGAGCACAAACATGTGCTGTGCTCACTTCTTCCTAGTTCAAAATAATAAGTAACACTCAGGAAACAAGCAGTAATCACTATCTGTTTTGGAAAGCTTCAGCTCAAGTGCAACCAATCCCTTTTACCTAGGGGAAGTCTATCTGGGGTGAGGTCCTAAGCAGATTTAGCAGGGCAGTATTTGCTGCCTCCATTTCCCATATGCATAATGTTCATGCTTTGGAGATTTTTATTCTCAAACCCTGTCAGTCCTCCAACTTTCAGAAACTTTCACCTCAGCAGAAATTAAATCAATCTTAACTGGAGTCAGAGTACTCAGAAGATACACTGAGCCATCAAAAGGAAAATGTAAGAAAGGATAGCAAATTATGTAAAAACTAATATTAAGTACAAAGAAAAGAAGATGATTTTAATTACTGATATATGCATGGTAGAAGTCCAAGTAATGAAGAGGAATTAGAATTAGGCAATTATGCCTATAAAATGTCTGGTCTTAATCTCTCTGGAGAGGCTCAGATGACCAGAAGGGAGAAGATCTTATTAACTAATACCCCTTTCTCTAGATGTAGGCAGTTCAATCACCATAAGCATCCCATGTAACATAGAGAGGGCATCCTCCTCTGGAGAGTGTCTGAGTATTTAAAATAGGCTCCTGCTCCAAATTGCCCTCAGCGGGGGAAGGAGGAAGGGGGCAAGGGAGAAGAGGTGCCTGTCTCTGGTTTTCTCGTTTGTTGACCCACCCTTGGTTGTCTGTCCAGACCATGAAAGGCTAAGATCAGACTGTCCCTCTCCTCCCCATCTTCTCAACATCCACAGGAAGAAAATCTGGGCACACAGACCATGTGATCCACAGCACATCACATGAGGTCCCTCAGTTCAACACTAAACCCTTTGGTCCTGTTAAGTTCTCAGAGTGGGTCCAAAGCACATGTGAAATTTACCCAGTTCTGAAAGCCACTGCAACACACCCAAGGGAAGTCTGTATTCAGTGCCATCAGCATTACAGAGAAAGTGATCCTAGACTCCACAATGAATGGTTTCTTAAACAGAATGAATAACTTGATTACATACATCATGTGTAACTAGTGAAATCCTAACCAATTTTTTATGCACACATGTACATTCCTGTGCATGTAAGTCTCTGAGAGACCAAGTGCACACACAAGCAAGTTCTGGCAATGGTAATGTATGCATATGCATATCTATACATCTTTTAAGAGGATCCAATATCACAAAGTTGAAAACAATTATAAAGGCTCATCAGTAAGGAGACAGAAGTTAAACAGAAAAATGTGAACAATGACTGGAAGATGTTTGAAAATACTGTTTGGGTGTCTACATGTCATTACTAAAAAAAGAAGTTTCTCTGGTTAAAAACAAACAACTGCAAGCAAAAACAAATTTAGTCTAGAAGAGAATCACGTATTTAAAAAACAAAAGCAAGTACAATACATAAGAAGAAGAGGAAGAAAGCCAAGCTGACTGCAAAGAATATCAATAAGGAACTAACAGGTAATTGTGAACCAGAATCAACAATCCATATGTACGAGACAGAATTCACCTAGGTCTGCAGGCAAGCTGTATCAGCTCTGCCAAAGACAACTCAAGGTCATTTTGCATAGCAAACGTGTTAGCTGCTAATATAAACACAGACTTCTTCAGGGAAACACAACTCATGCGCCAGCCACCCACACAGTACCCGTCACCCCATCATGTGCTTCCTTTGGTTTACTCTGTTCCAGTCAATGTTTCAGCTATGTCCAGTTTTGACACAACACGTTATGAAAGCCATAGATAAATTGGAGAATTCTTAGCATCACAAATCTCCAAGCAGGCAGTTATCTTGTAAAGAAAGACTGAGGGAATGTCACATGTTTAGTCCAGAAAGGAAAGGCAAAGGAGTACATAGCTACTGCCTTTCACTGTTTAAAGATCACAACAGTCTGTTATTTTTTGTGTATGCCAAGGCAAGGGACATCATTTGGGTAAAGACAACTTAGATTTACTATTAGGAAAAAACTGTGAGAGTAAGAAGTTAATTACATATATGAAAACATACACACAAAGGTCATCAATACTGTGTAAGTGTAAGCTTGTAAGGAAAAGTTTAACAAAATCTTTCAAAGGTAACATAGTATATTTGCTCTATCTCAACCCTTGCAGTAGAAGAAATCTAATGCCTTTCACCTCCCTGTTTTGGTAATTCTCTGGCATAAGAATTACAGACTAGTTAATACAACCTGTCTCATACAGTTCAAGTTGTTATTCGTCTCATAAAAAAAAATTAATTACATTCTGAAAGGACAGCAGCCCAATGGATACAGGAGTACACCGACAATCTGGAGACCTAAATTCTATTAGCATTTCTGCCAGTCACTCATCGTTCAACTTCTGTTTTTTTTTTTTCTTTCCCACATAGAAAATGAACATTTATGAGCTAAACAAGTGCTAAACACTAGCATGATTAATTATTGTTTAAGATATGTGACAAACTGCTTAAAGTACAGGACTATTAAGGGTTTATGTTTTAATTACATTGATTTCACCTTAAGTACCCCTGTATGACAATTGCTCAAAGCCTTAGTTACGGTGGCAAAAGACTGTCACATTAAATCTGTGAAGATTGGGTTATTATGACAGCAAATTATGATGACAAAATTCTGTTAGTTCAAGTCTAATGAGACATTACTTCACACACTAGGATGAATGTTAAATTATTTCTGTGTGGGGCTATATGCAGGTTAGTACATCAAGATGATGGCAAAATGAGGTTAATGCAAGTCTGCAGAGCTGACATTACAAATGTCAGGATGATTGCAAAATGATGCTGTGCAAATGAACTGTGATTAAAAAATAGGACGCTAAACACAAAAATGTATTAAGGGAATGTAAAAATAAAAACACAGAATATAAAACCAGAGAAAATTTTACTTAAAGCAAAGGACATACTGGGTACCACTAGTGTTTTAAACCAACCACTTGACAAACTGGCCAGTGCTGATCAAGAGGGAGCAAAGCCAAGGTGCCTTACAAGTAACTGCCTACAAATTATTACTAGTAGTATCAGTAGAAATTTTTTTTCCCCACTAATAAGAGGTAATTGACTCAGTAGAAATATAAATAATTTTTGAAAAATGGTCTCAAGATTACTGTTCTGTGGCAGAATCTGGCTTGATCAGGAGCTTCTTTCCTAAATTTAATCATATTGATGTATTTTTTTCTCTTGTATTCTGCTGGGGTTAGAAACACATGTCTAAAAATTCAATTATCCTTTAGGTCCAAAAAAAAAAAAAAAATAGTCCAACCTCAGGTAAATTCAAATATACAGAATCCACAGCATTATAAAGTTAAGGAGATTGCACATTTAATATGCAGAATACTCATAATATTTTAATTGAATTACATTATCTATCCATCTATCATGTTTTCTATAAAGTACAGGGGGCACTATCTTCTTATCACCCAAAAATATGCGATACTTAATTCCTAATGAATTACAGTTATGAACTAAAGTGATTGGGATACGTAAGAGGCTTTGTCAAATAGTTTAGGTGGTGCTTGACCTTTAAGTGGAAAGCATGCATAATTTTCTCCCATCTAGTAGAGAAGAAAATGAAAATTCTGTTTTTCTTGCATATTAGTTTTTACTGGGCAAGTTAGCAATCTTATTCAGCAAGACAACAAAATGGCAAACTCTCTCAAAAAAACACCAAAAAACTTTAAAAGGTAACTTATTTCAGAGATAAGTACAGAGTGGCTCATGAATTTTTCAGGATTTTCAAAATAGTTCCATGGCTAATAAATTAGTAGTCAGAGTACAGGAAAAGAGATCAAAATGATGGGTTCAGGACTCCAAGTCACTTACATTACAGACTGAAATTTGTAAGAGTCATTATCACTGCATAAATTACATTAATATTTATGTAGCTTTTCTAGAGACACACATACATACCACTTGAAGGCAAGCACTTTTTAGAAGACTGGGAAATCAGTACAGCCAGCTACTCACTAATTTGTCTAGTTGCTGTGAACCTATGCTAACTGAAGTTACGTGTGAATCTGGATTGAACACAGAAAACAAACTGAAAGTTATAAGGGAAGGACCATACTGTGCACTATGCCTGCTGATTTTAATTTTAGTAAATATATTCTAGTGAATATATACACTCTGATGGCAATGAGGTGAGCTGGAAAACTCACTGAATTCAGTGATGTTCTGTAAGACAGGAAAAGAACAGATGATGAGAAAATTACTTAATTTCTTCTTTTTCTTTGTAATTATTAAGGATAAGCAACAGCAATCAAGTGGCACCTAATATTTACAATGATATGAAGGAGGTCCAGCTAGGGAGTTTTAAAACCTAAAAAGTCTATTCTTGAATTGTTTTAAATATTAGTTATTTTTAAATATTTAACTTCATCAGTGCACCTTAAAGCACAGGTTGGTTGGGGTTTTTTTGAAGCAAGTTAGTTGCTTATGCAATATGTATATAAATGCTTCTGTGATTAGACTTGAGGGCTGACAAAAGTCCAAAGGGATTGTGTGCTGTGTGTAAACAACTGCTTCCTCTAAAAACATTTCATGTAAGTTTAAAAACGTAATTTAGATCAGACCTGGCAGCTTTATTATTAATACGGAAAACGGAATTTTTGGCAGTCTTTTCTGTTATAGATCCTCTTACATACAGCCCGAGTACCTACTTTCTTATGAGCAAAATGCACCTCAAACTATTTTTATGCAGTAAATCATGGATTATGCATGTTATGTAAGTAAAACTAGTTGATATATTAACATTGGAGAAAATGGGCTTAATTTAAAATTCTCTAAAATTAATCAATCCAAGGAAGATAGAGCAGCATGTCCCATATGAAGGAAAATAGCAGCACAGGGATTTGGAGAGCAAACTACTGGTTACAGCCTCTTTAGACTTTTTATGAGAGCTGTGAATGACTGAAATTAATTTAACTAATGCTATTTTAGGTGTTTCATGGTAATTTGCCCAGACTATACTCACTTCTGAAAAGGCACAGGTCTTCCATAGACCTTGGGTGAGAACCACCAGCCCAAGACAGCAGTTGCAGTCACTGACAAACATTTAAAATGGCTTGTATTTAAACACCTGATTTATTCCCTACTACTGCAGCACAGTTATGACTTTTTTCTTTCTTTTGTACAACCAGAAAAACTATTTCTGATTAAAGTACTCTGTCTCTTTGCAATCATTCAAATTCCGTTTTTTTTGTCCCAGCTTGATAAATATACCCATATAGATCTTCTCATAAGTATATTCTTGACCAGAATATAGATGCATCAAAGTCTACTAATAGAATTGAAAAATGCCTTTTAATCCAAAAAATACAGATAGGCTTAAAGTGATTTTATGATGATATATATATTTCAAGTACAAAGTACATTGAAAACCACAATACTTCATCTATTGTGTAAAACTGTTTCAATATCAGCTGGATGAAACATGCCAAATGCAATGCCCATTTCAAAAAAAACCCCTTTTCTGGAACTAAAACTCAGTATGTCTAATCATGGTGCAAGCCTCTACAATTTTCAAAAATTGTAACAAGAATAGAATTAATAGACATACATGTGAAGTAGTGTGGAAATGGATTTTATGGAAAGAAACTACACTTCACATATCTGGAAGGATTCTTTGAAGGAATCAGTGAACACACAGTCAAGAGAAACCTAGTTTATACTATTTAAAGAATGTTCAATACTGTCCCTCATATTAAATACCTTAAAGAAACAAAGATATAATGGGATAAGAGATCCACTTTCTCTCATGAACAAACAAATCATTAAAAGACAGAAGGGGAAAAAAAAGAAAAAAAAAAGCCAAAAGAATTCAGCTTTCTCAGATTTGTATGTCACCAGACAAGTTTCACAGATAGTACCAGGGCTGGTCAATATATAAGGTACATTTATATCATTACATGGATCTAGAAAAAGAAGGAAACTTTCAAGTATCCTAATAGTGCTAAGTTATTCAGGGAAATAAAAATGATATCTGGCTGCAGAGAAATGCAGAAGAGTCTCAGAGTATCAAATAGGGAATAAAAAAGACAGATGAATTTCAATATTGAGAATATGTAGAGAAAAAGAAATCTCAGCTTTTTTTGTACTCAGCTTAGGTTTTGAACTAGTTATTACCACTCAGGAAAGAGATCTTGGAGTTATAAAATGTCTGAAAATATCAACTCTATCTTAGCAGCTGTCAAAAAGCAAATCAAATGCGTGTCATTACTATGACTGAAATAGAGAGCACCATACAAAATATCATTGTGGTATTATTTAAAGCCTTCAGATGTTTATACTTTGAATACTGTGGGCTGTTCTATTTCCCCTATCACTAAAAAGATGTAGCAGGAAAAGTAAGGACAACAGAAACGCTGGCTAGGGAGAAGTGGCTTCCATATAAAGAACAACTAAAGAAGAGTCTTCAAGGTAAGGTGAGGGGAGAGTGAATGAGCATGCCAGTTAGGTCCTCTGAAGCTTGCAAGTTGGAAGAGATTGTGCATCCAGGAGATGTACACAACCAAGGAAGGAGCATAGCATTATGTGTCAAGGGACTAATCATCTAAACCACATCAGAGAGGCCTGAGGCCCAAATAGTCAGGTACAAGTCCACAAAGAATTCCTGGCTTCATCACTGGCAATTCACCAAAATCACCATCAAAATGTGCAGAGTGAACAAAAAGCTGATCCAATAGTAGGCATCTCCACATGTGCTGGGAGCAAATCATTTTGCTGCTACAGAAGCCTGTGGTGTGTCTATACCTGAAGGTGCAGTTCTGGTGTCCAGGAGGATGCAGTGGAGTTAGAGAAGAGAAACTGGAAACAATCAAGGGGCAGGAGCTGCTGCCTTATGAGCAGAGGCAAAGAGATGGGATGTTTCAGTTTGCAAAGAAGGCTCGGGGAACATTAGACAGATAGGACTGAGGCTTGAAAAGCATGAAGGGGGTAAACAAGCTGCATAAGGAAGTTATTTACCAAATCTTGCAACACAACAAGTAGGGTTATATAACGCCCAATTTGTTTAAAAGAGAAGACAGAAGTATTTCTTCAGTTAGAAGGCTACCAGCTTCTACATCTTGCTGCCAAAGGAGGTTATGGAGGCAGGTGTTTATCAGCTGTTTTAAAATAGGGTTATATAAATACATAGAATTGTCAGAGTTGGAAGGGACCATAAAGATCATCTAGTTCCAACCCCCCTGCCATGGGCAGGGACACCTCCCACTACAGCAGGTTGCCCAGAGCCCCATCCAGCCTGGTCTTAAAAAGTTCCAAGGATGGGGCTTCCACCACCTCTCTGGGCAACCTGTTCCAGTGTCTCACCACCCTCATGGTGAAGAAATTCTTCCTAATGTCCAACCTGAATTGACCTATCTCTAATTTTAATCCATTCCCTCTAGTCCTATCACTGCCCGACAGCCTAAAAAGTCCCTCCCCAGCTTTCTTGTAGGCCCCCTTCAGATACTGGAAGGACACAATAAGGTCTCCCCGGAGCCTTTTTTTTTCTAGACTAAACAACTTCAACTCTCTCAGTCTGTCCCCATAGGAGAGGTGCTCCAGCCCTCTGATTATCCTTGTGGCCCTTCTCTGGACATGCTCCAGCACAACCATATCCCTTCTGTAATAGGGACTCCAGAATTCGATGTAGTACTCCAGGTGAGATCTCAAGAGAGTGGAGTAGAGGGGGAGAATCACCTTCCTCGACCTGCTGGCCATGCTTCTCTTGATGCAGCCCAGGATACGATTGGTCCTCTGGTCTGTGACAGCACACTGATGGCTCATGTTGAGCTTCTCATCCACCAGCACTCTCAAGTCCTTTTCTTCAGGGCTGCTCTCAAGCCAGTCACTGCTCAGCCTATATTGGTGCTTGGGATTGCTCCGACCCAGATGGAGGACCTTGCATTTGGCCATGTTGAACTTCATGAGGTTGGCATGAGCCCACCTCTCCAGCCTGCCAAGGTCCTTCTGGACAGCATCCCTTCCCTCCAGCGTGTCAGCCACCCCACACAGCTTGGTGTCATTGGCAAACTTGCTGAGGGTGCACTCAATGCCACTGTCCATGTCGCTGATGATGTTAAACAAGATTGGTTCCAGTACTGATCCTTAAGGGACTCCACTTGTCACTGGTCTCCACTTGGATACTGACCCATTGACAACCACTCTTTGGGAGCAGCTGTCAAGCCAATTCTTTATCCAGTGAATTGTCCATCCATCAAATCCACATTTCACCAGCTTGGAGACCAGAATGTCATGCGGGACAGTGTTGAAGGCTTTGCTAAAGTCCAGGCAAATGATGTCAGTTGGTCTTCCCCAATCTATTGATGTTGTGATCTTCTCATAGAACACCAGCAGGTTAGTCAGGCATGATTTTCCCTTGGTGAAGCCATGTTGGTTGTAGCCAATCACTTCATCGTTATTCATCTGCCTCAGTAGTGCCTCCAAGAGTATCTGCTCTTACCAGGCACAGAAGTGAGATCCACTGGTCTATAGTTCCCAGGTTCATCCACCTTTCCCTTTTTGAATATGGGGGTTATATTGCCCCTTTTCCAGTCAGTGGGGACTGGACTGCCATGACTTTTGGAATATACTAGATAGCGGTTTAGCAACCTCATCCACCAGTTCTCTCAGCACCTATGGGTGTATCCCGTTGGGTGCCATGGACTTGTGCACTTTCAGGTTCTTCAGATGGTCACGAACCTGATTTTCACTTGCAATGGGCAGTTCTTCCATCCAATGCCTGCCATCATCTTCTGTGACTCTGGGTGTGTGGCTGGAGCCCTTGCCAATGAAGACCGACAAAAAGAAGTCATTGAGGACCTCAGCCTTCTCAGCATCACTTGCCACCAGTTCTCCAGTCCCTTTTCTGAGGGGGCCCACACCTTCCCTAGTCTTTTTCTTTCCATTCATATACCTATAGAAATTTTTGGCATTACCCCTAATCTCCCTGGCTAGATTCAATTCTAACTGAGCTTTAGCTCTCCTGACCAGGTCTCTTGCTTCTTGAGCAGGTTCCTTGTATGCCCCCCATTCTATCTGTCCTTCCTTCCAGTCCTTGTAGAGCTTCTTTTTGTGTGACAGCATGTCCAGGAGTTCCTTGCTCATCCCAGCAGGTCTCCTAGCATTCTTTCCTGCCTTTCTCTTTGCTGGTATAGTTTGTTCCTGGGCACTGAGAAGGTGATCCTTGCCTGTCAACCAGCTGTCCTGGGCCCCCCTACCCTCTAGGGCTTTGTCCCACAGCACTTTGGACAGTAGCAATCAGAGTCTGCACGCCTAAAGTCCAGGGTTGGAAGCTTGGAGTACATCCTCCTAGCTGCCCTGAGGATCTTAAATTCAATTGCTTCGTGATCACTACAGCCAAGATTGTCCCTAAGTTTTACATCAGACACCAGCCCTTCCCTGTTGGTCAAAACAAGGTCCAGCATAACCCCTTTCCTTGTCAGTTCCTCCACCATTTGGAGGAGGAAATTATCATTTAGACACTCCAGGAACATCCTGGACTGCTGGTGCCTTGTTGTTTTATCTCTCCAGCAGATATCAGGGTAGTTAAAATCCCCTACAAGGACCAAGGCCTGTGAACACAAAGCCATTTCTGTCTGCGTATGGAGGGCCTCATCCACTTGGCTCTGCTGGTCAGGTGGCCTGTAGCAGATCCCGACAGTAACATCACCTTCCCCTGACTTCCCTTTAATCTTAACCCATACACTCTCAACCGGCTCATCATCCTTCCCCATATGTAACTCCATGGATTCCAGCTGGTCACTGATGCAGAGGGCAACACCTCCTCCCTTCCTACCCTGCCCCTTCTTCCTGAACAGATTGTAACCATCTACCCCTACATTCCAATCATGGGAATCATCTCAAGTTTAGATAGTAGACACTATATCATGGCTATCTAACAGAACAGTGGCCCTTAATTCATCCTGTTTATTGCCCAAGCTGTGTGCATTTGCATAAAGACACTTCAGCTGGGCAGGCTGGATTACCCTCTTCTGTGAATCCCCTTTGATTCCTATGGGGTGTCCCAGTGCATCGTCACTGGTTTTCCTCAGTGTAACAAGTTGAGAGCCCTTACTAGAATTCCATTCCTCAGCCCCTCATGTTCTGCCCTACTGTTCGTCACAAGCAATTGAAAATGTAAGATTACTGACACTCTCCCCCCCGCCCCCCCCGCACCCCCCCCGCCAACCCCCCTTCAAATACAGTTTAAAGCCCTATCAATGAGCCCTGCCAACTCCTGCCCCAGAAATCTTTTCCCCCTCTGGGACAAGTGCATCCCTTTAGGTGCTTGAAGCTCCAATGCTTTGTATACTGAGCCATGATCATAAAAACCAAAGTCCTGACAATGACACCAGTCCCGGAACCATGAATTGACCTGTTGGATCTTCCTGTTGTCCTGGTTTGAGTGAAAACAGAACTAACTCTGTTCAGTAATTTTACTTTTCAGCTCAGTTCTTCTAATTAACTGCACTTTCTGAAGTTAGCAGCCTGTTTTCACAGACAGTGTCTGCTGCTAGCAGAGATAACACCTCATGGTTAGAGTTACTACCAAGGATTGGTGTGCAGACCAAGGCCACTGATGGGTCCTGTGTACCACATTGGGGGGTGCAGAAAGTGAAAGGCTGCACCTGCAGGGAGGAGCGGACAGGACGGGTAACTCTAAACTGACCAACGAGGTATTCCATATTCCATCCCATATACACCATATTCAGTCTAGAGCTGAGGGACCCGAAGGGTCTCTGGGCTCTTCTCTCCCCTCTTGGACTGCCTTGCCAGCTTTTGCTTGGCTTGGCTCAGGTCCTCTTCTGGTTCCTTCCTCGGAGAACCCAAGGAGGACTCTGTCTGTTCTGCCTTCAATCCGATCTGCATGTTCCTGAACCCGGTACCAGAATCCAGCTCCTGAACACAGCTCCTGTCTGCTGTGGGGCCCAGTCTGGGACTTCCCCGGTGCCTGCGCCACAGCATCAGTGGTGATGGTGATGTAATTACCATCAGGGGGGTTGGGTTCCATACTGGTTTTGTATATATTTGTATATATTCCATTTTTATAATTTTTAATTTAATTTTCATTAAAGCTGTTCTAGTTCCCTTTTCTAATCGCTAAGTCTCTCTCCCTTATTCCCTTTCTCTTTCCCCTCTGGAGAGGGAGGGGGGTTAACAGAGAGCATCTGTTATAGGTCTAAGGGGCTTCCCTGACCCTAAACCTTGACACCTATAGCCGATGTCAGAGGGATGGAGGAGAACACAACTTGAGCTCCTGATCCCTTTACCAGCTGTCCAAAGGCCCTGAAATCTCTTTTAATTGATTGTGAGCCTCTAATTGCTACATTGTCACTTCCCACCTCAAAGACCAGAAGTGGGTAATAGTCTGAAGGACTCAAAAGGAAAGGAAGTTCACCTACAACGTCCTTTACACAGGCACCAGGAAGACAGCAGACCTCTCTGTGAAGCAGGTCCAGCCTGCATATTGGGCCCTCTACTCCCCTCAGTAGGGAGTCACCTACAACAATGACCCTTCCACTTTTCTTATTAGGGTCAGTTTTGATGGCTGGCTGGGGTACAGCTGATCTTGGTGGCTCAGCTGGGTTTTGTGAGCCCTCATCCTTGCTCTCGACCAGTTCCTCCCACAGAGGCCTGTACCTGTTTTGCAAGGGCACTGTAAGTGATGTGCTTATTAAAGGAACATGCTTGCTCTTTTTGTTCCATTTGTTTTGTTTGGCAGAGACCTGATCCCATGGACCCTGCTCAGGCGGGTTACAACGGGAATGCTGAGGGGCTTGTTGATGAGAGGCTATGAAATCCTCTACTCCACTAGGATTTACCTGCCCGACTAAAGAATCCTCTGTTCCACCGAGAGTTACCTGCTGTTCTGTTTTTGTAGAAATGAGAAATTCATGGACAACAGGTGTATAAAATAGATACTGAAAGGAATAGGGCCAGAATGTAACTTCTAGCATTTTTAATACAGTAATTGCAGATGAGAAAATGGACATCAGAAAGATTCCAGGCTCATGTGCTGTCCCTGACTAACATGTCCTGTTGCCATTTGCTGGAGAAATAATCCTGGGCTTGATGCACTGCTGGTCTGACCCAGCAGGACATCTGATATGAACTTAAGTTACCTGGAAAAGTAGAGACTGCAGCTGTACATTAGAGAGGTGCACTAAATCATGAGTCTTTAGAGAAGATGAAGAGAGAACAATTTTTCAGTGTCTTTCTTAGCACAAGAGCTGGATAGAAGAGAGACAAAAAATGAAAGAAAATCAGCAGGTGGCTGGTTCAAAACAAGGAAAAAGAAGTACCTCTTCACACTACATGTAGCTAAATTATAGGTCTCTGCTACTGGATATTGTGGATGCCAAAGGTACACGTCACCTGGTTAGCCTGATAGCTCAGACTTCACTCCAGTCTGCTCCATGGCACCAGCAGAAACTCTGCATGGGCAGCAGGTCTCCTCGGACACCCCTTTCAGACACTCTATCATTTCTTAAAGGGAGAAGGGATTAGAAACATCACCTATCTGTGCCCCAGTTCAAGCACTGAGATACACTGCAGACAATATCATACCACCTTTTTTCACCCTCACAGACACAGTTATTTCTTTATTTCCTCTGTCCTGGTGTTTCTCAGGAAAAATGCTGCTGGTAAGCTTTGATGGGAACAGTGCAATACAGGTTAAATCACAGGTATTATTCTCATCTTTTGTAGTTACAGCCACCTCTGAATTTAATAGTGCTGTGTGGTTTAGTACAGCAGTGTTTTTTCATGACAAAAAAATTAAAGAGCTTTCCACCTTTTTACCATCTATCCTGCTTTCAAGGGTTTATAATTTTGCTGGGAAAATGCTCATAGCTGAAGACCAACATTCAAAGTCTCAGTGTGGAGGCAGCCTTTCATTTCAGTTGTGAGAGGGAAAACATTTTTATGTCATTTTTATAACTATCAATAGAAAGCTTCTGTGGAACTTTTGCTTTCTTTTTACCAGGATTTTTTTCCTGGTATGAGAGATTTTCCTGTTTCAAGTTAAGCAACTGGATGTCTTAATGTGACAACAACTGATGACAGCATGAGCAAGAAAATATAACTGCCTATTAAAAAAAATTATGATACAAAATTAGTTTATGTTTTCCATACTTTTACAAGAAACACAAAAGCATAACAATATAGTCATCAGTACATGATGCAGTGTTGACAAAACTGTAACTGATTTTGAATATTGGTTTTATACCTTCACATTCAGGAAAAAAATAGATACTAACAGTAGGGAGATGTGCAAGACAGAGGAATTCTTAGAATCATAGAGTTGTCAGGGTTGGAAGGGACCTTAAAGACCATCTAGCTCCAATACCCCTACCATGGGCAGGGAAACCTCTCACTAGAGCAGGTTGCTCAGAGCCCCATCGAGCTTGGCCTTAAAAACTTCCAGTGATGTGGCTTCTACCACCTCTCTGGACAACCTGTTCCAGTGTCTCACCACCCTCATGGTGAAGAACTTCTTCCTAATGTCTAACCTGAATCTACCCACCTCTAGTTTTGATCCATTGCCTCTAGTCCTACAACTACCAAACATCCTAAAAAGTCCCTCACCAGCTGACACTGGAAGGCCACAATAAGGTCTCCTCAGAGCCTTCTCTTCTCCAGACTGAATAACCCCAACTTTCTCTGTCAGTCCTCATAGGAAAGGTGCCCTCTGATCATCCTCATGGCCCTTCTTTGGCCATGTTCCAGCACGTCCATATCTTTCCTGTAATAGGGGCTCCAGAACTGTATGCAGTACCCCAGGTGGAATCTCACAAGAGTGGAGTAGAGGAGGATAACTTCCCTCAACCTGCTTAATTTATCATTTCCAAAATCTTGCAATAAATCAAAAACCTGTCTTCACTTTAGAGAATTTATGGATTAAAAGAGCAATTCACTAGTTTGTTGTGGTGTGTGTGTGTGTTTTTTTTTTACATTGATACAACTTCAGAAATACTTACTAATTATGGTGTCATTATATCAAAATATCTTCTTGTTTCTTCTTTCCTCCTACCTGAATGCATATAGCGAAATGAAGTTGTTTAAAGTTCTAAAACATGCATCACATGTGTGCATCTCTTTGGAATTCAGTTCATAGTGTGAGAGAATAAGAGGTTAATTGCATTTCCAACATCCATCACCAGAGGAACTGAAATGATAAAATGTTTTACTTTATTTAAGATGGTATGCTTTTCTCTCAAGACCTTCATTAGAAGCAATGATAATGGGAGAAAACAGAAGGAAATAACTACACATTAGAAATAACCATCCCTACAGACTAATGAAAAATCCATACTGAACAGTAAAACCGGTATATGTATGTAGGTGTATATATAGATATACACAAATACAAGTATATACATATGTGTAAACATACACAACTATAGTATCATTTTAGAGTAGATATACAGACATGGAATATGGAGGAAACAGTAAAAGTCCAGGATGCATTTCAGTACGGAGTTTGACAGAAATAGGGTAATTGATGTACCTGGTGCTGGAATGGGCTCCTGGGTACCTTAATTTAAATGCATCTAGAAGTAAGGGAAAGCTTAAGACCACTGAAGTCTTTGATGTAGCTACAATTCACCAAATTACTTCAGTGCTTATTCTACTAAGGGATAAACATACCTTCTCCCCGGGTGACAAACTGCATAAACCAGCTTGGAGCTTCTTAGTGTACAGACATCAGCTCATTCACAATTCAGTGATGGATAATACAAGTCATGAACTATTGTATGTGTTCCTTGTGGTGACAATTCTTAATTTATTTTCTAGGGAAACTGCTACTCTATCAGTCTTTGAATTACCTGAATCTAATCCTTGCTCAGGAAATATCTCTTGACATAATCGACTTTATTAATTATTGCTACTAAAGAAAACATCGAGAAGGTATGATGGCATTACTACAGGAATACTTCATCTGTTGCCTACATCATTCCTAGACTATTAAGCCTCAGACTTCAATGTAGTTCAGAAAAATTCACTAATGGACTCCTCCAGAGCATTACTATGAGATTACTACCTATGACTGGATGAGAGGGTATGTTATAAACACACATAATTTCTTGAAAGATATTAATTGCAGTGTATGGTTTTATGCTAAGCTCTTGCCAGCAGAAATCTCAAAATGAAATCCCTTCAATGCTGTTTTCATGTGCATGGATATCATTAAAATATTCTCATGGCAGCCTGAGATGATGACTATGTACTCATCTTCCAGGTGAATCCCATGGTCTGCTCCAGTTATCTTGACGGTTGCCTACATGGGGTACTTTGTGCAAAGTAAGGCTGTATTTCAATTTACTGCTCAGTAATTATTTCAGAGAGACTTCTCATGTGGACACCTTAATGTGAGGAAGCTCTTCAGCCTTAACTCAGAAAATGGTGTTGTCTTACATAGGGGTGCTTTTGGAGATCAATAAAAAGTGTCAGATCAGGATTAAGGTATTAGCTCACTGTAAAAAACATATTAGTGTTTTGTGTGCCTGTCTCCACTTGTGGATATGCCCTTATAGATTATTGCTCTTTCTGTGACCTTAAACTACTTTCTCCTTCAGCCTCACCTCTGCTATTTAAAAAATAAATAGCCTGCCATTGTAAGGTAAAGATTTATAGGTTCCAACAAAAATATCCTAAGTTTCAAGTTCAAGAGAGGCCAAGGTTGTCATGCATTAAACCTGGGTTTGCTTGCCTGATCCATTCTGCAAAAAGTCTATCATAACTATTTCCTTTCATAACAAATTTCTTAGAAAACAGCTGTAAAACCACAGTGTCTTAATGGCATCTCTTAAAAATAATTCTCTCAAAAAGTAAAGCATTGCCAAAGTTATATTCTCGTATGTACAAATAACAGTTACTTCATTCAAATGCAGTACAAAAACTTCTATGAGAGAGGCACTCCTTGAGATAAACAGGATAAAAGACTTCAGAACTGGGAAAAAATATTTCTGGGGGCAATTTTTAAAAGAGGTGCCTCTATTTGAGCAGGGCTTTTTTATTAACTGAGTTTAAAAAACTGCAGTTTAAAAATTCATTCAAGCTTTAGAGAGAATAAAACATTTAGAATTTTCCTTATGTCATAGAAATAACATAAGTCTAAAATAAATAGGAAAAATAAAAAGTGTTCTGGATGACAATATGAACACATATAATAGACCAAACCCAATCAAGCCTTTTATCAAATATAAATTGTCTCTTTGATAGGATGCCAAGGTAGTGAAAAAAGGAAGACCCCCATGCCCACCCGTGCATATACATATACTCAACACACACACAGAGACTGGAATGCCATTTTAGAAATGTATGGAAAGACATGGGAGAGCCCATGTTAATGGAACTTTAAAAAGCATGTATAAAGACAGCCAAGAAACTGAAAAAAACCTAAACAACCCACATTAAAAATCATGCCCAGGGGTTGAGAGAATAATAATAATTGATGCTACACCCAGTTATGCTGTCAGAAACTCTCTGTTTAGAGTAGAACAATTTAATGATGTGGGGACTGACTGCAGTGAAGGTAGAGGTGTGCATGCCAGCTGCCCACCAGCCTCATTACACAGGCAGCTCCTGGATTACTCTCCCTCCTATGATTTGTCTCTTTGTAATAAAGACTCCTAGAAGACTTTGGAGGATTTCTGAAGTCAGGATGGTGACTCAGTGCTGCATGATGTGTGTTGGAGGTTAGATCTCAGGAGATGCATCCCCTAGGGTGCTCCCCAGGCCCTGAACCTCTTGTTATGTGCACTTCTGTAACCTCTAGATGGTAAATCCAAGGTGTTATTGTGTGTAAAATGAACCATCTTTGGCCCATGAGCAGGGGTGCACACTGACTCCTCATAGTCCCTGGGCTATAAACTCCTCAGGAGTGGTAGCCCTCATAATCAGAACTGTGCAGCCTGGGCACAGCCAATTTTAAAGGTAAAGAAGAACCATTAGCTAGCATATTTAAATATTTGCCACATAGAGCAAATTCAAGTGTGACAGAGAATTACAGAGCAAGGTGTAGAGTGTGGCAGCACATATTCCAAACTGCCACCACATGCTGGAGCAAGGAGGAGAAAACCATTAACAGCAACATCAACCTTCTTGCAGTAAAGGGCTTTGGGGGGGCACAATGACTCCCTGAATTTCCCCTCCCCAGGCTGAAACCTTCCATATCGAAATGCAAAAGTACAGAAGAAAGGTGAGCTAGTACCAGAGAAAAGGGTGGATATTAGGAAGTTGGTGTATACTTATTAATTGCATATAATAGGATCACTGAGCATCAATAGAATTGTAACTGCATGAAGAATTCCTTGATTAGATGGCCAAGATTTTATCTGGACTAACCAAACATCATAGGTTTGCCCAGCAGCTCTGCTCTTTCCACCCACAGCAACATTTTGAGTGTATCGAGCTGGTGAGGATTCAATATGCAACTTGGGTGCAACAAAGCTGTTATGAACTTATTACAGAGCAAAACAGTCAGAAGCTCTACAGAGAAACCTGAAACATTTAAGAAAAATGTATAATTAAAAAAAAAAATTCTGTGCTTCAAAATTTAGACTGATTTGTGTCACAAAGACTGGACTGACATTTTAGGAATGGGAACTTGAATTTTACCATGTGCCTAGGCACACAGATGATATTGTGAAAATAAACCCACATTATTGTTAGCAAAGTTGACAGGACCATTGTCACAGAAGAATGGTGACTTCCTCAGTGTCCAGAAAAGAGCTGGTATCCTGAAAAAATGCTACATGATTAAAATAAGTTACCTCTAGAAAACTGTAAGGGCAAGCTTCAGGGACTAGGGATTTAACTGGAGGGAAAGACAATAGGGCATTAATACCTACCGGCCTCCCTGCCCATGAATGGGAAAGACTTATCAGAGAAACAGCAAAACTTAACAGTAACTTCTGGATAAGAATACGCAAGATCGTGCTTAAAACAAAAGGAAACAAATACAAAGCAACAG
Source organism: Todiramphus chloris collaris (assembly GCA_025345505.1). Taxonomy (NCBI): domain Eukaryota; kingdom Metazoa; phylum Chordata; class Aves; order Coraciiformes; family Alcedinidae; genus Todiramphus; species Todiramphus chloris. The sequence goes on from JANVCC010000017.1 coordinate 778,618, forward strand.
TAAAAGAAACACAAACTAAGACTCTGAACAAATAATGTTCCCCTGATCCCTCAAAATGAGGCAGAAATGAAGACAGAGCTCATCTTCATTATCTGTACAAGTGTAAACTGGGAAATAAAAAAGTGAGATTTTTTTTTTTTTCCAAACCACTGAGAGCCATGCATTGCAAACGCTTTTTTGGTTTTTCCAGTCACATAATTGGAAGGTTATTTGCGTTTGTTATAAAGTACCTGCTGTGAATTACAGTAATCAGGCAGAAATTTATTCAGAGAGGAGGAAGCATGCTGGAGCTTGCACTGTCAGATGATGAGTTTCAGTCACGTGCTGTGGCTCAGGCATCCCAGTTGGGTCAGAGCTGCACTTTGACAGGTAATGAAGCAACTTAGAAGTACTTATTCAAAGCCCTGAACTCAATTAACAGTAGAGCAAGGCAACTAACTTGCAGTGAATAAGTTGACAACTATGCTTTTTTCTATTTGTGAACCTTCTATGATTAGCACAAGTTACTCTTATAATTATTCATATTTAATTCACTGTCTTATTAAAATAATGTTTAGTCTACAGCTCATTCACTAGGAGCATGAGTGTTATAAATGGGTTTATTAATTTTGAATATATGATTAGATCACATGGTTCAAGGTGTAAGGCTCAGAATCACCCAGACAATTACCTGCAGCACTGAGTGTTACATCAACGTCCCTGTTTTATAATCTGATCACTGAATAAATGTTGAATCAATTTTGGTCCACTTATTTGCTAGCTTCTTTTGGAAAAGAAACATAACTGAGGCAAAAGTAACACATGCAAGGGTTTATAAAGAGAAGGAAAATACAGGCAAAAAGTTATGAATGGAAAACACTAGGATTTTTCACAAGTTCAAATACCAAGACATTGGACTAAGCTGTGTTTTAGAAAGTTAGCAAACTCTGAATTAGTAAAGTATCTACTGATATTAACAGAACTCACAAGAGGATGTTTCACCTTGAAAGTGTACTTGTAAAGATGCTGATAAATCTCAGACAGCTTTTAACAACTCAGTCCATCTAGTAAACTCCTGCACATGCACACCCATAGTACCTAGAGTATGTAAAACAAGAGCTTGCTGACTTGCTTCTTGTGCTGCCTTTAAACCCTTCCAAGACGTCTCTTGTTAAAAATGTTTCTGCTTTTCTCTGAAGGATCTGAAATAGATCTTTCTCCTATTTCAGGAGAAGATAACTGAAGTTGTCTTCCCCTCTATGTCTGCTGTCCCTCCTCTGCTCATGCAGTGGGTGAGGGAAGAAACTGGAGTGCTAATGAAAAGGACATAAACCTCAATGATGAAGAGGGACTTTTTACCACAGAACAAGCAGAAATGCTTTTCAATTGAAAGAAGGTAGGTAGGTTTAGATTGAACAAGAGGAAGAAATTTTTCAGAATGAGAGTTGTGAGACACTGTAACAATGGAAAAGTTGTGGATGCTCCAACCCTGGAAGTTTTTAAGGTTGGAATGGAGCTTTGAGCAAGCTGCTTCAGTGAAAGATGTCCCTGCCCATGGCAGCAGGGTTGGATCAGCTGGTATTTAAAGATCCCTTCCAACCAAAGCCATACTGCAATTCTGTGACTCCCTGAAAAGAAAGTACAGAGATGAGAGGAAAAGATGAGTAGAGATAAGACACAATTTGCATATTAAGGGAAGAAAAAAAAAACAAAACAAAAAATTAAACTGCGAGTCTTCATGTTAGGGGAAAATAAAAAGGAAACATGTTTGAAGGCAACTACATGGGATTTGAATGACAGAGGAAAGGGAGGAATGTTCTTCCCACTACACCACAGGCCTGGCCCCACAGCCCCCAGGGAAGCTGGTGGCCTGCACTGCTCTTCTACAGCAGCTTTCCTCAGAAAAACCTGCATGCACAGGGTGCTCACTCAACCCGCACTTGGCCACCAAGATTGTGAGGCCTAAAAAACACCTACTACATGGTTCTATGCTCATCCACAGATACTGAGAAAAATCAATGAAGAGCACAGAGAAGCTAACAGGGTTTATCATCTGAAACAGTGGAAATGGGCAATTATTGATCAGCAGATCTATAAAAAGAGGATTTTTTCCCTTGTTTTCTTTGTGATCTTTTTACCAGAAAAAGCAAAGCAAAGACATAATTTAAGGGACAAGATGGTGCCTCTAGCTTAAAGCATTTCTGATAACTAGAAGGCAGGAGAGTGCTCCAAGCCCAGCACCAGCACAGCCCCCAGCCTGGCATGCCCTGGGACATCACCCTTTGAGCACAGGCAGGGCACACTCTGGGGATTTCCCCATGTCACCATGATGCCTACTGCCCAGAGAGATTACTTTCAAAATGAAGTATTTTCTACTGATAATTGTCAAGCAGATAACACTTTGCTACCAAAACCTTCTGATCTGTCTCAGGAAGCAACGCCTGCAGTCTTTGGTAATTCTTTCCAATTTTTCTGCTACATATTTACACATTGTATATACCATTCATAGTATTTTACTAGCTCAGAATTTACTAATGGAAGCATCATAAGGTGTCTTAGAATAGATTTTCCTTAGCTGAAAATTGAAACATCTTTTACAAAAGCATGAACACACTCAGGCATATTGCTTTTAAAAATCAACACTGTAGGCAGAGCATGCATGAGATTATATAACGAGAAGTGAGAGGCATAAATGCTTTCCTGTTTTTAAATGGAAACCACACATTTCTCCCACAAAGTATAGAATAGGTCAGAGGAAAGAAAAGCTGTTTCTGTTATGATGGGCTCAATCTAGGAGACAAACACTTTTGCTTCAGGGGACAGACACCTGGACAGGTAGCCCATCCTTGTCCTGCTACTGCAGTCTCAGGGTATCTGCCCGTAAAACTGTTGCCATCAATGTGTAACCATTGCTTTAATAATGTGTTATGATACATTCACTGCAAACTTCAACAGTTAGCTGAAGCTTTAAAACCAGCACCCTATAAAAATGCCCCAGAATTTCAGTAAGATTTCAGTTATCACAGTTAGCATTGATCAAAGTTCACATTTCTATAAGCACAAGTCAAATCCTTTTCCAAATAACCAGATGCATGTATTGAGCAACATCTAACTGTTTATGCTCAAATGTATCATGAAAATAGTGTTTCTGCTAATATAATAATGCAGGATGGCTGTTCAGTTGCCTGTGCAAAATGAGCTGATGGTTGTGATTTAATTTACGGTGGATAAGAGACTACACTGTAAGGAATATTAATTGTTGCCTTTATTGGCGGAAGCTGAATAGAAATGAAAAACAATGTGCCCTAAACCTTCCTGGTTCAGGAAATTATCCACAAGAAGGACTACTTACAAAAAAAAAAAACAAAAAAAACCCACAAAAAAAAGGGAGAGGGAAGAGAAAGGAGGGTGTCAACTGTAGATGAATAATACACAGACATGTCCACAGTGATCTGAATAATTCAGCACACAAAATTAAAATATGTTTCACATCTGCCACTATAAAAGATAAAGGTATCTAGTCTGTTTTAAAAGTATAATGATTAGAGGAGAACACTTCTGATTCACACTCAGGTCTAGTTTGAGTGCTAGCCCTGTGGTCCCCACAAATAAACATCTGAAAGCTCTGGGCTGAAAGAGCTTCAGACGCAAAGTTTTAATTAACTCGAAACAGGCAGCAAACTTTTAAAGTGTCACCTGTTACTGATAAACTGGTGCTGAGCAACCAGCCAAGACCCCTGCACCCTGGGAAGACCTCAACTAAATGAGATGCACACTGCCCACTTTGGTTGCTTCTCCAGCTGCTTGCCCATAAGAATAGCCCCAATCGCACCCACCCCCCCTGCATGCCATCCTACAGCACTGCCAAGACTCCTCCTACACCTGAGTTTGGGACACTGGTCCAGAAAGCAACCCTTCCAGATTCCTAGGCTTTCTATGTGCAAAGTTGCAACACATCATCTGAAACTACAACTGGCTCCAAATGCATGGTTTTTCCAACAAATGCTTCTTTTCAAAGTGTAGAATGACTAGTGGATAAACACCAGCTGGCTCCATTGGGTCCATATGTCTTTCAAATTTTCACCAAGATTCAACGAGAGAGGAAATACAGTAAGAGGGAATTTCCTTCCTACCCTGTGGACAGCCATAGCTTTACTATACTATTACACCTTATGTCCTCCACCTGATGTAAACCAGATCCATCTCCTTTGAGAAAGCCAAGGAGGGCATGTAGGGAGGTGCAGCTGCTGCTGCAAGGCGGTGCTCTTCTCCTAGACACAGAGAAGTAGCCCATCGTTTCCATCACTGAGCAGTGCCAGCCAGCCTGTGCCACTGGCAGGGACCCACCTGCATAGGGCCAGGTACTGCCTCCCCGCCAGCCACCCACAAGACAGCTGGGGAGAAATGGCTTGGCACCTTTCTCTGGACAAGCACCAAAAGTGTTTCCTGGAACCTCTGAACCATTTCTCATAAAGTAACAGTACTGATATACATGCAGTATTTTGTATTAGGAGACCTATTGCAAAAAAAATATATTTTTTTTTATTAAATAGTTTTTATTCAAACAGAGAAAAGAAATCCCGGTACATTTTCCTTCAACAGGAAAGTGTTTTTCAATGTAAATTCTCTAAAGCCTTGATGGGGGGTTGGGAAAAACAACTTGTAGTTCCTCTAAACAAACGACCATAAAATCTGAAGCATAGTTTTCATTTTAGAAAGTTACTTATACTGGAAAAAATACACACTAGCTACTACAAAAAAAAAAAACAAAAAAAAAAAAAAGAAAGGAAATTGCTTTTATACATAAAATGTAAGTAACTGCATTTTTTATCAGTGAACAATGAAATCCTTTCTTCTTTAGTACTCTAGAGTATTAACAGGTGGCCATAGCCCCTAGCTGCATGAAACTACCATATGCTACAGAGATCCAAATTAATAAACTAACAGTAAAATGTGCCAGTTTATTGTGCTTGTATTTCATTTTAATTTTCTCCTTGGTGTTTTTATTACTAAAAAGTCATGTTTGGTGATTTTTAGCCTTAATATCAGTAGCTTCCTTATTAACAATTTTGAATTGTTTGGTTTAATATTGTACCAGGTACATCGTACAGGAATATATTTCTGACACCACATTTCAAAATATCACTTAATTTGTACTGCTCTATGATTCTCTATGCAAAAAAGTTATCAATTTCATAGACTTTAAATGCTTTAACAGTGGAAAAGTTAACAAGTTTCCTCTGACATATGATTATCATAGAATCATAGAATCATTATGGTTGGAAAGGACCTCCAGGGTCATCAAGTCCAACCTTTGTCCTAGCATTTCTCAACCACTACACCATATCCTCAAGCTCCACATCTAATCGTTCTTTAAACACCTCCAGGGATGGTGACTCCACCACCTCCCTGGGCAGCCTGTTCCTGTGCCTAACCACCCTCTCAGTGAAGAACTTCCTCCTAATATCTAATCTAAACTTCCCCTGGCGCAACTTTAGTCCATTCCCCCTCGTCCTATCATTACTAATTTGAGAGAAGAGACCAACACCAGCCTCTCTACAACCTCCTTTTAGGTAGTTGTAGAGGGCAATAAGGTCTCCTCTCAGCCTCCTCTTCTCCAGACTAAACAAACCCAGTTCCCTCAGCCGCTCCTCATAGGGCATGCTTTCCAGCCCTTTCACCAGCTTTGTTGCCCTCCTCTGCACTCGCTCCAGCACCTCGATGTCCCTCCTGTACTGTGGTGACCAAAACTGGACACAGCACTCAAGGTGTGGTCTCACAAGTGCCGAGTATAGGGGTAGGATCACCTCCCTACTCCTACTGGTCACACCGTTTCTGATCCAGGCCAGGATGCCATTGGCCTTCTTGGCCACCTGGGCACACTGCTGGCTCATGTTCAGCCGGCTATTGACCAACACCCCCAGGTCCTTTTCTGCCAGGCAGCTCTCCAGCCACTCCTCCCCAAGCCTGTAGCGTTGCTGGGGGTTGTTGTGACTGAAGTGCATGACCCGGCACTTGGCTTTGTTAAACTCCATACAATTGAGCTCAGCCCATCTCTCCAGCCTGTCCAGATCCCGCTGCAGATCCTTCCTATCCTCAAGCAGATCGACATTTGTGCTTAATTTTGTGTCATCTGCAAATTTACTGAGGGTACATTCAATTCCCTCATCCAGGTCATTGATGAATATATTAAACAAGACGGGTCCCAAAACTGATCCCTGAGGGACACCGCTTGTGACTGGTTGCCAACTGGATTTTACTCCGTTCACCACCACTCTCTGGGCTCGGCCATCCAGCCAGTTTCTAACCCAGCAAAGAGTCCTCCTGTCTATGCCATGACCTGCCAGCTTCTCCAGCAGAATGCTGTGGGGAACGGTGTCAAATGCCTTCCTGAAGTCCAGGTAGACAACATCCACCGCCTTACCCTCATCCACTAGGCGGGTCACCTGATCATAGAAGGAGATCAGGTTGGTTAAACAGGACTTGCCCTTCATGAACCCATGTTGGCTGGGCCTGATCCCCCCATTGTCCTGCACTTGCTGTGTGATCACCCTCAAAATGAACTGTTCCATAATCTTTCCCAGGACTGAGGTCAGGCTGACAGGCCTGTAGTTCCCTGGATCATCCTTCCTGCCCTTCTTATAGATGGGTGCCACATTGGCAAGTCTCCAGTCATCTGGGACCTCCCAGTTGACCAGGATCGCTGATAAATGATGGAGAGAGGCTTGGTAAATTCCACTGCCAATTCCCTCAGCACTCTCGGGTGGATCCCATCTGGCCCCATAGACTTGTGGGTTTCCAGTTGGCTTAGAAGATCTTTAACTACCACTTCCTGGATTATAAGGGGACTGTTCTGGTCTCCATCCCTATCTTCCAGCTCAGGGGATTGAATGCCATGAGGATAACCAGACTGACTATTAAAGACTGAGGCAAAGAAGGCATTAAGTACCTCAGCCTTTTCCTCATCCTTGATAACAATGTTCCCCCTTGCATCCAGTAAGGGATGGAGATTTTCCCTAGTTCATTTTTTGTTATTAATATATTTGTAAAAACTCTTTTTGTTGTCTCTTGCAGCGGTGGCCAGGCTGAGTTCTAGTTGAGCTTTTGCCCGCCTAATATTCTTTCTACACAGCCTACCTAAATCCCTGTACTCTTCTTGAGTAGCCTGTCCCTTCTTCCAAAGGTGGTAGACTCTCCTCTTCCTCCTAAGGTCCGCCAGAAGCTCCCCATTTAGCCAGGCCAGTCATTTTCCCTGCCTGTTTGTCTTACGACACATGGGGACAGCCTGCTCCTGGGCCTTTAAGAGTTCCTTTTTAAAAACAGTCCAGCCTTCCTGGACCCCCTTGCCCTCTAGGACTGTACTCCAAGGGACTTTCTCAACCAGTGTCCTAAACAGGTTGAAGTCTGCCCTTCGGAAGTCCATGGTAATAGTCCTGCTGCTCCCCCTCCTTACTTGGGCAAGAATTGAAAACTCTATCATTTCATGGTCACTAAGCCCAAGACGGCCTCCAACCACCATATTACCCACTAGTCCCTCTCTGTTTGTGAACAACAAGTCCAGCAAGGCACCTCCCCTGGTGGGCTCACTTACCAGCTGAGTCACGAAGTTATCTTCCACACAGGAACCTCCTGGACTGTTTCCTATCTGCTGTGTTATATTTCCAGCAGATGTCTGGCAAGTTGAAATCTCCCACAAGAACAAGGTCTTGCGATTTGGCGGCTTCTGCCAGTTGTCCATAGAATAATTCATCAACTTCTTCATCCTGATTGGGCGGTCTATAACAGACCCCCAGCAGGATATCTACCTCATTGGCCTTCCTCAACTTAACCCATAAACATTCAACTGGTCCATCACACTTACTAACTTCTATACTTTCAAAACACTCTTTAACATAGAGAGCCACGCCACCGCTCTTTCTATCTTGCCTATTCCGCTTATAGAGCTTATAGCCATCCATTGCAGAACTCCACTCATGAGAGTCATCCCACCATGTTTCTGCAATGGCAACTACATCATAGCGGATGCGCTTCACAATAGCTTCCAGCTCCTCCTGTTTGTTGCCCATGCTTCGTGCATTTGTGTAGATGCACTTGAGCCGGGCTAGTGACTTCTTGCCCAACAATGACCTGCCACCCTTTTGTTCAACTTTGGCAGGTCCAGTTTTATCCCCTTCCCCCTTCGGACCTAGTTTAAAGCCCTCTTAATGAGCCCAGCCAGCTCATATGCAAGAATTCTTTTCCCCCTTGGAGACAGATGAACTCCATTTATTCCCTGAAGACCCCGTGCAGCATAAAGCTCCCCATGTTCAGAAAACCCAAAATTCTGTTGGTGGCACCAGCCTCTCAGCCACATATTAATCACATATTAATTATGTGCATGATAAAACAGGTTCTGAATCTCATTTAACTGTACAAATTCAGTTCTTGTTAAATACTAATCATCCGGAACAAAGCATCACATACAACCTTCTGGTGCCTTCTCCACTTGGCAATTTTAATGGTTCTTTAAAAAAAAAATCTGTTTGTTTTCCTTCATAAAAAGTGTTAATAATTGAAAATGAAAAAGAAAGCCACTGATGCAAACATTAGATCCATATGGAAACCACAAACCATGTCTGCCTGTGGAGGAAATAAGCAGAGATGCCTTCAAATATAAACAGGTGATCTTATCCAACTCCTCAGTGAGCCACAGTGTTGGCTCCTAAACTGATGTTTCTGCCAAAAACTACTAAAAATACCATGTCCAAAACCAGGAGGAAAACATTATCTATATTGTAAACCACTTGCATGACAATTATGGCCTTGATATAGTAACCTTTTATTCATCTGAGTAGTCAGTTCTCAAGAGAGTAGTTTCACTGACTTCTCAGTGACCATAGGTATAAAGACACACTGTAGAAGAGTTTCATACTACTCCACTTTAGTAGTGCCAGTGGGGTGACTGTCAAGACCCTCTTCCCTCTCCCTTTTTTGATGTTGTATTGTTTGGTTTTTGTTTTTTTTTTTTTTAAGCAGACATTCTTGTTGAGCACAAGCTCAATGTAGAGATTGCACCAGCTCTTACCCTGTGCCAAATTAGGGTCTCGACCCCACAAAACGAGCATTTCCCAAAAGCAGCCCCAGTTGTCCTCTCCCCAGAAATTTCTGTGAGGACATGTGCCTTGTAGCCTTCCCTTCTTTCAGCTGCTCATGGGCTGTGCTGCTTCCAGCCAGAAGTTCTGAAAACAGTGTATATGTCCTTTTGCCCTTCATCTTGCAATTTTATTGTCTCACCCTCAGGGCTGGTGAACTTTGATGTTGGGAAGAGCGGCTCATTCTGGGTTATGGACAGGTTATGCATGACTGTATGGCAGTGGCAGGAAGACTGTCATCTGGGTCCAGGGCCATTCCTTCAAGTATACGGCTCTAGAACTATTGAACAAAATAGCAGAATTCTCTGATTTATTTTTTTTTTTCCTACTGTACTTGTACAACCACCCGACCACTGTGAAAAACAAAGAGCCTTTTTCACCCAGCTCCTTCCCCAAAATGTATCTCAGTTTTTCTCCCCATTCTCAAAGGCTAGGAGAGGAGAAGTAGAGGCAGCAATATTAATCCTTCCTTAAAGTACTAGCTCAAACCCACTGAAACCAATGGAAAGACTTCCAGTGATTTTAATAGACTCAGATCACAGACCTCAGCAGACATGATCTGTCTCCAGCACACACCATTCTGGAGAAAAAAGGCAGACAGACAGAAGTGCCTTCTACTTCTCTCTCAGGTATGATTAGCAGCAGCTGAATCAAAACTGCTCAGTTGCAGGGACCCTAGAACACACTGACAACTTCAAAGACAACAGAAAAAAAATCCAAACCAAAAAAAGCGCAAAAAAGCCCACATACTAATCTAGTTTGTCAATATGCATGGGCTTCATTGAATTATGTGATTCATGCCTCCAAACACAGGAGCTTTTTTTTTTTTTTTCCCCAAAAGAGATTGTTTTGATGTTTTCTAAATAAAGCTTCTTCATGTTTAATTTCCAAATGACACTTCAAAGCTAGATAAATTATATCATTGGAAAGCTTTTCCATAAGGAGCTTTTCAAAGGATGCCAGTTCCTGATTTTAGCAGGGGAGGGAAAAAAAAAAAAAAAAAAAAAAAAAAAAAAAAAAAAAAAAAAAAAAATTTCCTTCCCCCCCCCCCCCCCCCTTATTTTATTGCATCATATATCCAGTATATAAATTTGAGTAAATTACTTATACAGATCTCATCCCAGACAGTTGGTCAAAATGATAGAAAGACATCTTTTCACCTATGACCCACTGAAGTGTTTTTGAGGTACCACTAAAATAAGAACCTAATCCCCATCATTACTCAGAAAAAACAGAAGTTTAAGGAAATAAAACACAAGTTTTACCTCAGAAAAGGCATCAGAATGAGTCTATAAACTGCGTGTGGCTTTTCTTCAGTTAAGCTGTTCTTTTAATTTTTATCCCTTGTTTTCATTTTGCTTTATTCTTAGTTCCATGGCAGCTCAGTATAAGCATTCAGCTTTATTATCATTGATACACACCATAATGCTCTTATGAACTTTATAAGATCACAATATAATTGTGCTAACCTAAACATTTCTTATTTAGAATCAAGTTAATTCTAAAACAGTAAAATAAGACAATCAACTATGGGTTAATACAATCCTAATAGCCAAAAGACAATAAAGAAACGGAAAACAAAATAACGTGCTGTAGAGAAAGCATCTACCATTACCTCAGTCTCACTGATCTATTTCAATTTACATTTAAGGAGATCTGAGATGTCATAAAATAAATGTAAGTACTAAGTTTCCAAGAAATATAAACTGAACTGTAATTCCATTGCACACAAACATATTCCATCTTCTCAAAGAGCTGAACTGTGGTTTCCAGTGTTGGCAGAAGGCCCTCTTATAATAACATTACATGTATACTGTAGTTCCCTTGATGCCTTTCATATTTTTTCATAAACAAAATTACAGTGACAGCGCAGTTCATTACAGAAGGTTTCATTAAAGAACTGGTTTATTTTAAGAGAACACCAGCAGAGAACTGTCTTCGGGGATGAAGCAGAGTAAAAAGTCTGATTATGCCTCCATGAAAATCAGGGAGAAATTATGCAGGATTTTAACACTGGAAAATCCTCTTAACAAACACAGGGTACAAACTGTTCTACCATGGCACAACATTAGTAAGAAGGTGCATCCCTGTTAAGTCATGGGAAGGCAACAGGTTTTGCCCTCATTTGAGGTGGCCTCCTGCTCCTTCCTCCAGGCAGGAAGTGCCTTGGCCCTAGCCCCTGGTGCCAGAGGGGAAACCCCATGGAGGAGATGTGCTGAAGTGAAGCAGCGGGGAAGCAGAAACTTCTCCCTTGCTACAGCAAGGTACCATGGAAAGTGAAGCTCCATCACACAGCCCGGCCATCTTCTTTTGTCATCGAGTCTACACCTGGCTCTACAAAGAGCAGTAAAGTGGGGTGTCTCAGCAATTTCTTTTGTTTTATTTTTCCTTCTTCCAGTGCCACTGCATTCTGACTGACTGGCATTTTTTTTCCTTTTTTTTTTTTTTTTTTTTTTTTGAGTCTGCTGCTTCTCCTTCAAGAAAAATAATCTCCAGTTTGGGATTAATCAACTAAAAGGTCACCTCGCTGCTTAGAGCTTTCAAAAACATAATCCAAATAAATGCGATATGGTAGCTTTTTAAACTGTGTTTCTCAATCGAATCAGATATGCTGTCTCCTATTGTTACTGCAATTTACCTCCCTAGTATATGCTGTTAAGATAAGACACAATCAACACTATCTATGACTTCAGGGGATGGGTTGATAGAAGAGTAATTTCTCACTTTATTTTTTTGTTGACACTATTTTCTCTCTGCTGTCTGGCATGACAGCTTTGAGGTATCTGTGATAAAGATATGCAGTCAGGAGCATTACTGGCTCAAAAATACTCTGCCTTCTCAAAGAAAAATTGGTTCTAGGATTCCAAAAATCCTATTTTTAATCTTTTCCCAGAAGGCAAACATAATTGTCCTTTTCTGCCTGGGCTTCCACAAAGTACTCAAAGTCACACACAAAAAAAGTATCTCCCCGCTATCATTTCCACTTCAGGCAGGGGCAGTGGTTGAATAGAGCCACCTATCTTCTCATACGCTGAAGTCCAGACACTATAGGCTACATCTGTAACCCAGCTGGCGGCTCAAGGCATCAAGCTATTACCTCTGAGGTATGACCACAATACCTTTTAAATGTGAGGTCCTTCCAGGCTGCTATGTTTCCTTTTAACAACTTCAATGAAAGTGAGTAGAGAGGGATGATAGAATGGATTTTCATCATTCCATGCTGTTGTCAGACTTTTTTCCTCTGATGCCACTATGAATACATAACTCACTGTGGTTTCTGAAACATGTTTAATGCATGATATTTTAAGAGCTGTAGAAAACACAGTATTAAAATTCTAACATGGAAAATAAAAGCATTATGGCTCATTATGTTCTCTACTGCAGTCATCTGAACTGTGAGTAACATACTGTCATCCTGAAGATCTGTGATCATGCTTTACACAATGTCATTTATTTCACAGATATAAGCAGGCTAAAGTCTTCAAGTTCTGAAGTAGATCATGTTTGCTATCAGTCACCTGAGAATGAGAAGCACTCAAAACTAGATCTGCAGAATCAAACGACACCAAAGAAAATCAAGTCAGAAGTGGAGAAGACCAGAACAAAAGCCTTATGTATATAGTGGGATTTCTATTTTCAGCAACAGTAGCAGATCGTATAATCATACAGAATCACAGAATAGCTTGAGTTGGAAGGTACCATAGTAATCATCTCGTTCCAACCTCCCTGCCATGGCAGGGATGTCCCCCACTAGACCAGCTTGCTCAGAGACTCATCCAACCTGGTCTTTAACACTTCCAGGGATGAGGCATCCACAACTCCTCTGGGCAATCCATTCTAGTGTCTCACCACCCTTGTAGTAAAGAACTTCTTCCTAATGTCTAGTTTAAATCTGTGCTCCAGTTTAAAACCATTGTCCCTTATCCTATCACCACATGGCCTTATAAAAAACTTGTCTCCAGCTTTCCTGTAGCCCTGCTTCATGTACTGGAAGGCCCCTGTAAGGTCTCCCCAAAGATCTTCACAAGGTCATAATTGTTCACTGAAAATACTTATATTTTCACAGCATGTTTTTAAAAAATATGTCTCTGTATTTTTATTTTTTTTTTGTTCTTGACTCCAGACAGTTCTTCTTATTAGCATTTCTAACATTGACCTGAAAACACCGGTATCGTCAAAGCCCTATCAAGAACCTCATCATAGCACCTCAGAATTTCTCTTTCAGCATTGCTTTTTGCCTGCTCCCACCTATGCCTCCCTTTTATTAAGAAACGTTAGCCACAGGTTTACCACAGGTATAGCTTTCTCTTAAAATGTTCTTTAAAATCACCTGTTAGGTATTATAACAATCCAGCATAATCTGTCAGAAAAGCATAAGTCCACATTCAAAACACATTCAAAAACACCTGGAAATGTCATGGGCTTTCAATGTCTTTCTACATCATATAAATTTACATCTCCTTAGTAAACATTTTCTGATTTAAAAACCATTTATTACTTCTGACCACTTCTACAAAAGAAGTAAAATGGCATGTATTTTAGATATGCTGGTGTTGAGACAGACCTTCCCATTAAATTAAAATACTATAATAAAAATTCCCAGGCTTGCCATGATGACTCTTAGAAAACAGGCTGGCACTTTGGTATCTGCACAATTGCTGACATTTGTCATTGTTCAGTTTTATGGAAGTAAAATGAAACCAGAATCCTAACAGAGCTTCCTGAAGTCTGCTGTCTTCTCCAGTCCTGATAAAAACCACTCAGGACCAAACTAAATCACTGAAACCAACTTGGAATATCTGGCTGATAAAGCTGGAGTGAACTGCACAGCTCTCTCAGCAACACCCTCCCCCTCTCTGGGCATCTTGAGAGATGGATGCTTTAGAAATGGAATAAACTCATAGTGGTGATCCTCAAGTATATCTTCCCAGTTTTTTGGCACCCTGAGATTTAGCAAGACAGAAGGCTGCTGGGTCAGAAACTGTATCTACAGTTAGTGTTTTCTTTATAGAAACAAATAAAACCCTTCAGAGCCATAAGGGGATTCAGCAGATAATTGTCTGGTTTTAAGGGTACCACAAAACAAAACAACAAACAATCAAAAACCTTACGTAAAATAGCAAGTTTTGAATATAACCCTGTTCCTATTTCATAGAGTGGATACAATCACAGACTCACAGAATGCTTGGGGTTGGAAGGGAACTTTGAAGACCATTGAGTCCAACCTCCACCAGAGCAGGACAAAACTAGAGCAGATCACTCAGAAATGCATCTAGACAGATATTAGAAGTCTCCAGAGAAGGAGACTCCACAGCCTCTCTGGAGAGTCAATCATTTTGGTTTTGCACTATTTTCCCCATATGTTTTAATTTTGTCTGTGGAAGGTGGCTGATTTCCAGGCAAGGCCATATACATTTGATGAGGATGTACAGCCAGGATCCACAGCCAGAGGCAGGTCACAGGAGGCTATAATGGTCTGCGAAAGTTAATGACTTAGGAGACATCTTACACATTTGGGTTCCCAGACTGCTGATCTTGGCCCCTCTCCTCACTGTGACCTCCCCCCTAAGAGGGACTGTCTGCCTCATTCAATCCGTCCCCTGGCCCTCCCATGACTTACCGCTCTTTTCTATAACAGACAGAAAGTATAATTAGAGAAGTTATATGAATGTGCCTTCCCAAAAAGTATCTCCAGCTAGTGTGACAGGAGTCATTTATTAGGACAGACTGTACAAAACTGTACCCTGTAATTTAGCTCTTTTCATGCACTCTGTGGGCTTTCGTGGAGGTGGGAGGGGGGAAGCAAGCTCTTTATAGGCACAACAATACTTGTAACGCTGTGGGTTTTTGTTTTTGTTTTTTTTTTTTTATGACTGAAAAGCAGTATCTTCTCTTAAAACATCACAATCTTTGAAAACAGTTAAAATTAAATTCTAACTCAAGTTTTTTGAAGTTACTCTTTCCCTGAAATCAACAAATGTTTCAGGTCTGGAGGGCAAACACACAGCACCAGTACATTTCTCTGACTCATTAGTTTGTTTTTCTCCATAGGATTTAGATTGACATCTATTGGCCTAATGTGTGACACAATGGCCAAGCTCTTCAAATGTCAGCTCCATCATCCCCGATTTGTAAGGCTTTCCCTGTCACAGCTGCTTTTAAAGCAAAATGGTTCAGTTTAGCCACTAAGGGAAAGCCTATGGATGTGAAAGCAATGTTCCCATTATTTCCAACCTTTTACTCATAACACAAAAAAGATCAGAAACAAGGATTAGGATTTCTTTCTTTCTTTCTTTCTTTCTTTCTTTCTTTCTTTCTTTCTTT
>JANVCC010000017.1:794061-938581 GCA_025345505.1 Todiramphus chloris collaris
TTTCTTTCTTTCTTTCTTTCTTTCTTTCTTTCTTTCTTTCTTTCTTTCTTTCTTTCTTCCTTTCTTCCTTTCTTCCTTTCTTCCTTCCTTTCTTCCTTTCTTTCTTCCTTTCTTTCTTCCTTTCTTTTCTTTCTTTCTTTTCTTTCTTTCTTTTCTTTCTTTCTTTTCTTTCTTTCTTTTCTTTCTTTCTTATAAAAAAAGAGCTCCAAACATGGATTGGGGGTTAATGCTGTGGTAGTCAACTGATTCAGGCTGAAGAAGTACTGTCATGGGCATTAAAGACACATTTATTTATAGTCACTTTACATAAAAGGTATTTTTTAATAGAAGTGAAATAAAATTGCCCTATGTTTGCATGTGTACAAATTACATCCATGTACACAGAATACAGTTGTATGTCTTTATTCAAGTACCTTTTCTTCCATATTTCCTGTATGGAAACTGCAAAAGCCTGAAAAGCTCCAGGCTACCCTAATTACAAGAATGTACATGTCCCTTTAATAGGAGGATCACAGATGGCTATCTCAACATCAGTTTCAAGTAAAACCACAAACACATAGGTTTGGGGTTTAGTGTGTTTGTTATTGGGTTATTTTGGTCATAAAATGCAAATAAACAGCCCCCAAGTGTACCAGAGGTTTGGAACACACTAATTTGATTATTCCAAGCTTAACTTTTAGGAAGAGGCTATAGATAGATTATTTATTAAAATAGGCCAATAGGCATAGAAGACATACATCCATAGAGTCTGACCCTTCTCAGACAGTATATAATGTACATGTCAAAAAGGTTTGACTACTACTAAAATTAGTAATCCCTTTTCCTAAAGCCTGGGGACATGTAACCCTCAGATTTCATTTGGGTCACATATAAGGAAAAAAATGAAATTCAGGAGGTGATACAGAAACATAGCTCTTCCTCATTAGCCACTAGCAAAATAGTGGCAAATACATTCTTTGACTTTGTTTCCTCTCTGAAGGAGACAAAAGTAGTAAGTCTATAACCTGACAAGGTTCCTTTAGATTCTGTGTTCATCTAAAAAAAGGTCTTTAAATGTTAAGGCAAACATTAAGGTAAAACAATGTATTACTAGTTTGCACTATTTTACAGGTTCTTATAGACAGGGTTTTTTCACCTCTTCTCTTTTGCATGCAGACTGATCATATGTTTATGGTACCTGGAGCTTCAGAAAAAAAAAAAAAAAAAAAAAGGTTCATAACATAAAAATTGCCTCAAAATACCACAACTTTTTCCAATTACAGCAACCAGTCCAATCCTCTGACTGTTGCCAGAAACTGGTGTCTCCTTATTACTGCATTTTTCTCACTTCATGGGTCCCCATTGTGCCATGCTGTCAAAGGCTGAAGTGTTGTGCTAAAAATCTTACAGCTCTTCAAATTACAGGTGCCTCAATGAGGTTTTTATAACCTCTGAGAAGAGGATGGTGGCTTCTATTTCAACAGCTTCATACCTCACTAATTCTAGAAGTAGAAATATCCCACAACAGGATGACCTCATCAATACAACTTATAATCAATTTGTCACAAACCGGGGAGTACAGCTACAAGTAGTGGTTTGTTGTTCAATTTAAATAAATTGCTTGCAGATGTGGCTAATGCTTTGCAAATGGTTGTCTTGGTGCTCTTAAAATTTTAGAGTTCAAGTTATGTTCATGTTTATGCTGGACTTAATTTTTTTTCAGTTTAGGAAACTGGGTTTCATCTTATTTTTCTATAAAAGACAAGTGAAGCTGTTACTGTTTCTTGAAATACACTGATAAACCACAGAGATGGTTTAAAAAAGAACCAACATGCAGCCATGAGGAGTGGGAGTGTCATGCTTAGACCTAAGATTTGTCATCTGTAAAATGGTAACAAGAAGCAGCAGACTAGGCTCTTCTCCTGACAAACATGGGACCTAAACTTCAGGAACCTTATATTCAAGTCAACATACTCAGCCAAGACCAGGACGCAAACAACCTCAGTAAGATATGAAACCTTCCAGCCATGACTTCCTTGGATGTCCAAAGTTATTTTCCCTTGTTTTCACAACAGGCTGCTGTTCCGTGTATCTGCACAGCTCAGCATTTTAAGCCAGCACCTCAATCCTCTGAAAATCACCATGCTAGGTGCGACATTGCCTTCTCCCCTGACTGCCACCGACCACATTTGCTCTGGATGCCAGGGAGAACCATGAATCAGCTGGGTCCTCCCAGATGCAATGGGCAGCAGGATCTTGAGGGGAAAGGATTGACCTTCCTGTCCTCAGGCTGCACCTCCTGGGTACAATGGGAGAGGTGTCAGCTTTCTCCTGGTTTCAGTTTGCCAGATAATCTTATTTACATCAGCTTTAACAGGTGCTTAAACATATGACATTATAAACAAAAAGCACTGATAAATGTTTTCAAGTAGTAGTAGAGAACTGGAGGCTTTTGTCTCCCAGCAAAATTGTTTCATATGTAAAAATGTACTTTAAGACAAGGCTTTTGTTTCCTTGTTTTTTGTTGTCATTTCATCTTCCTCCTACATCTGTTGGGTCTCACTATCTTTTATTAAAACAAGTACATCTTAACACAGACACAAACACCAAGAATAAAATGATGACTGTAGTGCAAGCTGTAACTACTTGTATTAAAGTTGTATTAACTAAGGGGTTTTTTACTTCTCATAGCAAGAAGCTCATTTCAAAATTTCTTTCCAAGTATTCCCATGTTACTCTTCCTATTTTTAAGATCAAAGTCGAGTATATTGCACTGGTGGTGCATGGTGGAAGGGGGCATAAAAAGACACATAGGAGGTTCAGGCTGGGTCACATCCCTAGGGGCTGCCCTGCAGTGCTGAGGGCTTCCCAGGTTAAATCCCTCACAGCACCCAGCCCTTCACAATCACCAACCAAACCCCCAGAGGTCCCAGATGACCCCAATTACCTCTCCATCCTGTGTTCTCACTACCACATGCTGCCCATGACTTTACTTGTCAAAGTGAAGTAACCTTGAGTTGTCAAGCTGTCATGTTCAAGCTAAGCCTTGTGGTACACTCCTCCCTGAAGACAGAAGTGAGATTGATTGCACTTGTGATTTGTTCATTTCCACAACTATCTTACCATTAATATCCCTCTCTCATGCATTTGCAACACTTTCTAAGCACACAAATTTGATTATAATATCTAATTCAGCAGGTAAAACCTTCTGGGATAGTTGTGTGGTTTTTTTTCTCTTCAGACTGTGTAGGGAGGAAAAAAAAAACCCAATAAAAAACAGTAGCATGTGAGATTTCAAAAATTAATTAGCTTAACAAGAGGCAGAAAAAAAGTCTAGCCTTGTCAGAACTCCTTTGTGCCAGTGCAAGAAATGATACAGTTGCTTTAGTGCAGGTTCTAATTTACGTATCCAAAATTGCTGTATCTCAGAGTAGATTGAGATAGCTACATGTTTCAACTTTAAGTTCTCATCAAGCTGAGAGATAATAGAACTGATGAATGGGACATTTCAGATCCTTAGAGAAACGAGCACTATTACATAAAAAGTGTGACTGGAATTTGTCTTTCTGCTTATGCTGTGCCGTCCTAACAGAATTTATAAATAGAAGTAGAACCTTAAAAATCAAGAGCTGCCAAGAGCATTTTTTTTCTTCATCATCCAATCATTAAAGCATAGGACTTCCAAATCCATATATTTACATTGGAATAATCTGCATGTTGTAGTTTCTCCTCCCAAAATCAATTTCTTACTGAATAGTAAATTGTAAAAAAATGTTATTGTTTTAATCGGACAAAACTGACTCTCTTGGTCATTACCGTGTGAAATCTGAAAGAAACTACATTCCTTCAACTGTTGAGAAGCTTGAATGTAATAACTGTGTGCTCTGAAGGACAGGTATGATATGCCATTAGTTTTTAATAAAGCAGTTTCCTCAGACTTGCTGGATTTACAGGCTCAGAAATCAACTACTGATGAATCAATCTGTTTTCTCCTGACGAGATGTCAGAACAGACGGGGCCACTCTAATTGGAAAACCAGTCAGCAGCGGCTTTGTTCTAGCAAAGGCTGTATCGGACATTAGAGACTATAAGTCTTCATTCAGCTCTGCATCATGTTCTGCAGAACAGTTGTTGATGATTCAGTTTAAAACTACATCCTGAATCTCTAAAAGGAAAAAAGAAATAAAAAGCAAGTCTACCTGAAATTTGGAAAATGAACACTGAAAACATAAAGGCTTCTCATGGTATTTTTTTTTTTTTTATTTTCCAAAACACTACAGCATGGTACAGTCCTGATCCACAGGTGTGCATAGCAAGGTGACAAATGGAAAGTCCTTGCCCCTGCACTGCCCTGCTCCACCTGTATTATCCTGTCTTTTTGCTCATATGTGCCAGCACAGTGATTACAAGGGCCCAGCATTGGCCTACTCCCTGACCAGAGGGCAAGGTAATGAAGAAGAGGAGCTTGCTGATCCACTCATTCTGCCTTCTGGTTGGCTCAGTTTACAGTGACCAAATGCCTCATCCCCTCATTGTGCTACTACACAGCAGATTGTTTTATTATGAGTTCATAAAATACTATTTTGATTTTGGCATTGCACAGCCACATCTGAGCAAGGTGGCTGGAACTATGCTTTTATGGTAAGAAACTTCCTGCTGAGCTCCCCATCTAGTTGCTTTATTCAGCAGTCATTACAACCACTATCTGTTCAGCAGATTTCTCATAGGCTTGATGTTTTCATAGAACCATAGAATCATTTAGGTTGGAAAAGATCTTTAAGATCATCAAGTCCAATTTTTAAGCTAACACTGCCAAGTCCACCACTACACCATATCCCTAAGTGTTACATGTACACATCTTTTAAATACCTTCAAGGATAGTGATGCAATGTGGTGGGCTGACCCTGCCTGGACACCAGCTGCTTATCAAAGCCACTTTATCACTCCCTTCCTCAGCTGAATTCTGGGAGAGAAATTCTTGTGGGTTGAGATAAGGACAGGGAGATCACTCAGCAATTATCATCTTGGGCAAAACAGACTTGACTAAGGAAAATTTATTTAATTTATTATCAATAAAATCAAAGCAGGGTAATGAGAAATAAAAACAAATCTTAAAACACCTTCCCCCCATCCCTCCCTTCTTTGCAGGCTCAACTCAGTCATGATTTTCTCTACCTCCTCCCTCCCAGTGGCACAGGGGAACAAGGAATCGGAGTTACAGTCAGTTCACCACACATTGTTTCTGCTACTCCTTCCTTCTCAGCAGGAGGACTCCTCACACTCTTCTCCTGCTCCAGCATGGAATACCTCCCATGGGGGACAGTCCTCCATGAACTTTTCCAAAGTGAGTACTTCCATAGGATGCAGTTCGTTATGAACTGCCCCCTGCAGGGTCACAAGTCCTGCAAGCAAACCTGCTCCAGTGTGGGCTCCCCTCGCCACAGAGCCACAGGTTCTCCCAGGAACCTGCTCCACTGCAGGCTCTCCATGGGGTCACAGCCTCCTTTGGGTGCATCCACCTGCTCTTGCATGGGATCCTCCATGGGCTGCAGGTTGATATCTGCTCTGCTGTTAACTTCCAAGTGCCGTAGGGGGACAGCCTGCCTCACCACAGTCTTCACCATGGGCAGCAGAGGAATCTCTGCTCCAGTGCCTGAAGCACCTCCTGGCCCTCCTTCTTCGCTGACCTTGGTGTCTGCAGAGATGTTTCTCTCACATATTTTCATTCCTCTCTTACAGCTACAGTTGTGCAGGTTTTCTCCCCCCTTCTTAAATATATTGTCACAGAAGTGCTACTACAGTCTCATGGGATTGGCTTTGGCCAGTGGTGGGACGCTCTTGGAGCCAGCTGACATTGGCTTTACTGCACAGAGGAGAAGCTTCTAGCAGCTTCTCACTGAAGACACCCCTGTAGCCTACTCACTACTAAAACCTTGCCATGCAAAACCAACACAGGTCTCCAGAAGAGGAGAGACAAGGACAGACCAGAGTGAATTCAGGCAAGCCCCAGGATAGTCAGGGCAGAAGCGGCAGCCCTGCAAGGAAGTACTGGGGGAGATGGACTTGCTTAGTGCAGGGAGGGGGCAAAAACCATCCAGAGACACACTCAAAGTAAACAGAACCATGTCTGTCACGTGAGGTGTGAACTGATCTTGTCTTGCTATGCTGAAAAACATGCAGCAGGCAGGGTATGTGTAACTACCAAATAATCATTTTGAACTCAAACGCTTAAATCCTATTTCAGCTCAAAATGTATAGAATTATCTGCCGTTTTGAGCATGTTTGTCATAGGCAATTGTAACAGTCTTTCAAGGACAGTGTTTTGAAAGGTTATGAGAGGTTCTCAGGTACAACTTGTAGAGGAAACCATACGCTACAATTATTTGTCACCGTAACCTATCATCGCACTGGTTTCTAGAATCTATTCTATGCAGAAATCGTTTTAAACAAACCAGTTGTATACTCCAAATAAAAAAGATAAACACTTTTTACAATTACAGAAGATAATCTAATGTTATAAAATTATCTGATCTCAGACAAATCACAGAATGAGTACTGTAGATGTGCAGTTATCCAGAATGTTGGCTAAGTTCTATTGGATGCTTTAGCATTCGATGCCAAGATGAAAAAAGTCTTTCAGAAAAACAAAATAAAACCAAAAACCCACCAAAAAAACCCACTAAAAAAACCCCAAACTACACACAACCCAACCCCACCCCACAGCATCAAAACCCTTCCTTACCAATTCCTTAGTACTTTCACGGTTAAAAATACTACAAGCATAGTTTTATGTGGTACTTGGCCACTTGGAATTTCAGTCTGCCAGAATTGAAAAATGTTTGAAGATCTCAGGTTTTTAACTCTATTTCAGTTCTAAAAATGAGGAATTGGCCCAGGTTCAGAATGGATGTAATTCAGATCCTTATAGCACTGAACTAATTTGCTCAGCACTAACATGAACTAATATGACAGATTCAGTTTACTCTCATATTTGTCTAAAAGCACTCAATAAATTTGCCTGGAATTCTGCCAGAGACAGTACAGATTTACTGAATGACAGATTGAGGGCATTTATTCATAATCTGAACTTTTATGATCATAAATACAAGTAGAATCCTATGTCTGCAACCTAATAAACTCACTAACTTCAAGCCCAATAGACCGGCCAGATTTTATGACTAAAACCAATTTATTTTCTCTCACTCAGTTTATCTCAGCATAATTAAAGACCTTAAATAGTCACAAGCAATGATAGGGAATTATTTCCCTGCAAGGCACTTGGGCTTCAAGTTTGAATGCCTCCCCACATAAATAACTATGTATATGAAAAATTCCACTCAGCCTGGAAGGGATGATTCTGAGACCTGTTCACTGGGTACCAGACATCAGTACTTCAGTGATTAATAACAGTAAAAAGCAATACACTATTCAGCCCTATTGGAAATGACTGAAAGGATAAAAAAAAGCCAGGAACAGCACTTTAGACTTCCTGAGACAAATCAAGTGTCCCGTAGTAACTCAATGAAACTTCATTCTTACTGTTCCACTGAAACTAATTCTCCTGTGTTTAGAAATTAGTCAGAAATTACAGTGAAACAAGTACAGTACCCACAGTACATAAATTTAACATACCATAAAAAATATCCAACAGTCAGTCATGCACAAATAAATCTCTGTAATTAAATTTCTTCTTAGAGAGCTCAGTATGGGTACTGCTGGGGTTTTGTTGCAAACCGTCATTTTCAAATATTTATTGTTATCTCATTCATTTTAAATATCACTTTTAAGGCATCTTCACTAAACTGACTTTTACTTTAAACATTTTGCTTTTAGTTAGCCTTTTTACTACTTACTCCACAGACAGTAAAACTTTTTCTTCAAAACAGTTATAAAGGCAGGGAGAAAAACTAACAGAGCAAAAGAGTCAAAAACTTTTACATTTCTGGGTTTACTTTTAAAGACTGTTTTGGAGAGGTTTACTCATAAAATGCAGCAAAACCAGGTTACAAGTCCTTTATCGCTCAGTAAACTTTTCACATTTATGCAAAAGTAAATAACCCTCTATTGCACATTTGAGATACAGTAGTTGTTTCAGACATCCTAGTTCCTAGTTATCTCCTGGAAAAATGCATGAAAATCAACTGTAGATGCTTTACAAAAACTGCTATTTAGTGGTAAGTTTTTTTGTTTTTTTTTTTTTTTTTCATTTAAATGAACTGAATTCTCAAAATAGTTGTTTGTCAAAATATTCCTTCAATTTAGCTACAACTTCATAAATAATGGTTGCTGTGTTCGGGAAGGTTTCAGGCAGTATTCTAGGAATAAGAAAATGAGGTGCGCATATTGGAAGCTTGTTCATTTTTACTGCATTTACAAGTCTTTCCCTCTTTCTTTTCAATTATGGTAATCTGGTTCAACAGTCTTATCAGAGTATTTATTCAAAGCACACTAAATTAGCTCAGATTTCATAGAAGTAGACTGCCTTTGTTCTGAATTTTGGTACCTCTGTTGTGAATGCCACTGGAAGGAAAGGTGGTGATATCACTGTTGCAGCCCTCAGTCTTCACTTCCCCTTCTCGGTTTTTCCTTCACCTACACAAACCCAGCCCTAATTACCTAGTGAGAAACTGCATGTGTTTACACAGGGGGAATGATACTGTTGTCTCCGGCAGATTTATATGCAGGTCAAGTAGTACCTACACACATGGCTCCTTCTAGCAATCAGGGTAGGTGTTGGTGTCTTACAGCACAGATAGCATCTTCACCAGCTCTTTGCAACTGAACTGGACCTGAAAAGATACTCCACTCTGTTAATGATAATTTTACACCACTATAAATATTCAGAAAATGTACAAAAATACAAAGAAAGTAAAGGATCGATACCACTTGAAATTGTGAGAATGACAGTGATACAGGTTTGATGAGGCCCCTGGAGGTCATCTGTTCAACAAGCTATTCAAAGCAGCATCAACTACAGCAGGTTGCTAGGGGCCAAGGAAGGGGATCTCACAATTGCTTCGGGCTCCTGCCCCACTTTTTGGCCACCCTCATAGCGAAAAACATTTTCCTTACCCGTGATCTGAATCTCCTGTGTTGCATATGGTTGCCTCTCTTCCTTTTGCTGCATACCTCTGAAAAAAGCCTGGCTCAGTTTGTTTTACACTCTCCCAATGGCATAGATAAGCACAGCAATGGGATGTCTCCTGAGCCCTCTCAGCAATTTACCATCCATCTTCTAATCCACTAATACAGCTTGTATTTCACCAGTGTCTCTGTAAGGATACTAATGGAAGACAAAGTCAGAGAACTTGCTGAAGTAACAGGCAGACAACCTTTGCTGCTCTCCCCTTACCCACACAGTCAGCCAACCCATCAGAGAAGACAACATGGAAGTTCAGGCACAGCTTGTCTATGGTAACTCTATGCTAGCTTTTCCCAGTCACCTTCTTGACCTTTATGTGTTTGGACATGGCTTCCAGGACTATTTGCTACATGACCTTTTCTGGATCCTTGTCCTTCTAATTCCTGAGGCTGGGAGCAATGTTTGCTTCTTTCCTGTCATTTTAAGATACAGACAGCAGTCTCACAGTCACCTCTGTCAGACTCACCCCTAGCACTCTTTCACAGAATCACAATGGTTGGAAAAGACCTTTAAGATCATCAAGTCCAATTGCTGTTGAACTCTACTAGTGCCACTACTACACCATACCCTTTAAGCACCATATCTAGATGGCATTTAAATACATTCAAGGATGTTGATTCAACCACTTCCCTGGACAGCCTGTTCTAGGCCTCGATAAGCCTTTTTGGTATAGAAATTCTTCCTAATATCCAACCTAAAACTTCCCTGGTGCAGCCCGATTCAATTTCCTCTTGTCCTATCAGTTGTGACTTGATAGAAGAGACCAACACCCACCTCTCTACAACCTCTTTTCAGATAGTTGTAGAGTGATAAGGTCTCTCTTCAGCTTCCTTCAGACTAAACAACCCCAGCTCCCTCAGGCACTCCTCAGAAGACTTATTCTCAAGACCCCTCACCAGCTTTGTTGCCCTTCTCTGAACCTGGCCAGCACCTTGATGTCTTTCTTACACTGCAGCACCCAAAACTGAACACTAATCAAGCTACTAATCAAGCTTACTAATCAAGCTACAGCCTCACCAGTGCTTAGTAGAGTAGAAAAATCACTTCTCTAGTCCTGCTGGACACACTATTCCTGATGCAGGCCTGGAATACATTGGCCTTCTTAGCTATCTGGGCACACTGCTGGCTCATGTTCAGCCAGCTGTCCATCAACACCTCAGGTCCCTTTCTGCTGATCAGCTTTCCAGCCACTCCTCTCCAGTCTGTAGCATTGCACTGGATTGTTGTGGCCCAAGTGCAGGACTCTGCACTTGGGTTTGTTAGAAGCCCATATAATTGGCATCAGCCCACCGATCTAGCCTATCCAGGTCCCTCTGCACAGCCTTTCTACCCTCAAGAAGATCAACACTCCCACCTAACTTGGTGTATTCTGCAAACTTCCTGAGCATGCTCTCAATCTCTTTGTCAAGATGATTGATGAGGATATTAAGCAGGAGTGGCCCCAGCACTGAGTCCTGGGGAACACTGCTCATGACTGGTCACCAACTGGATTTAACTTCATTCACCACCACTGTCTTTGATGAAGCCTGTCTGGTCTGTTGTACTTGTGTACATCCAATTGTCTTAAAAGCTATCAGACTTGAACTTCCTCCACTGTAGGTAACTCTTCACTCCCCTAAGCTTTGCTACTTGGCTCAGGAGCTGAGGTGAGAGCAGAATTAACCAGGAAAAAAACCCAGGAAGACACAGAAAAACCTGAGGTAACCAATGTTACCTAACTAGGTAACCTACTCAGTACATCCCCTGCTCCTTTGAGCACCGGGCTCACATTTTTCTTAGCCTTTCTTTAGCTGAAAGGTATGTACAGAAGCTTGCACTTTTAGCTTTCACAACCTTCCCAGTTTCAGCTTCGGCTAAATTGTGGCTTTCCTGCACCACTTCTCTATCCACACAAGCTTGGATAATATCTTTGCATTCCTCCTTTGTAGCCCACACCTTCTACCCCCTTTGGAGTTCTTGATACTGTGCATGAGCTTTGCCCATACTGACCTCCTGCCACATTTGCTTGATTTCCTGAAGGCTGGAAAGGACTATCCTTGTTCTCTGAGCCCCTCATCCCTCAAAGACAGTTTCCCATGGGATCCTGCCAAGATGAAATATGCTTTCCTCTTAAGTCTTTTGGACTTAATATCAAGAATTCTTGATATTAAGCTACTACAGAACTAATTGAACAAAAATGTTGTTTGTATATCATAAAACCCAAACCTTTTCAGATAGTTTAACTACACTACCCAATTGTTTCTGTTGTACATATTATGATGCCTTGTCTTTCTTAGAGCCTCAAATAAACACGGAATCTGTATATGTTATTCATTTGGTAAACAGAACAGTCTCAAGTTAGGAGTGCAAAAGGACAAATACGTGGAAATGAAAAAAATAAGAAAAGACAGTATTATTCTAAGGCTGCTATTTTTGTACAAACAATGTGGACATGTGGGTTCACTCTGAGCCCTAGACCAGTTGATTCCACATAAAATTAATTATATGAAACTCTGCCAAAGTCGTTAGTGAGGCTAGGTCCTAAAGTCAGGATGAAATACAAGGTTGTCCAGGAAAATAAGCCAGATCTTTAAGTCATCCTAACACAAACAAGTTGATAATTTTATTGGTCTCTCTTTGCCCAATCTTCAGTGAATGGTATCCAATTACAAATTTTTGTCTCTACAAACATTAAAATGTGCTGTATAAGTGATTTTTAAAACTTGACAGGAAGTATAGGAAGAAAATTACATCAATTTATATACTGGTGTTGTCTCTTCTAGTGTAATTTTAACACTTATCACACAAGCAGATGATACAGTTTATACTAAATATAACCAGTGAGAATATCATTTTACAAAGGATATAAAAGAGGCCAGAAGACTCGCACAACAATTGTTTTTCTTATTGTCATCACTTTCTACTTAGACAACTGTCTTTTTCAGGAAAAATCTGTGTGATTCTGATCACTTCTGTAACAGAAGCTCCGGGTGGTAAACAAAGTGCAACTGATGCCCATACCAACAACGCAGGAGAGGACTCCCAGAGAGGCAAGACTATGTTTGGAACACCAGCGGGTGCGAAAGGCAGGTAAAACTCCTTTACAAAAGGTGTCACCACACTGTGGAGCAATCAATGAAAATCAGGGCTGACAGTCTTCCTCCATCTTATCTGCTCTCCAGCTCCAGTGCCTTTCCTCCTGCCCTCTGATCCTATCACACTTTCTACCTCCCCCCAGCTATGGTGCAGGATGGGGCTCCCTGTCTTTGTTGGCTGCACCTGGCATGGCTCTCCTCTGACCAGCGACCCTCTGTGGCACTGCCCGCTTCCTTGGGCAGTTCTGTCATTATTAATATCAGCTATGGTTCCTATTATTAGGGAAAAATAACACACATCTGCAAATAGAATGGGGAAGTTTTCCGGGTAATTAAATTTGGGTTTTTTTGTTTCAAAGATCTGTACCTACAGATACAATCCCAGGATGCATACTGGTGACATGCTGAACCTTAGTGTCTTTGAAAATTAAGGCCCTCCTTTTAGTACTTCCTGCATCTGCTCTAATGCGAAGTTCTGAAGGATTCAATGCTGAATCTTTCAGAAAGATTCTACAGGGCTTACTTTGAGTTGTACAGAGATACAGTTGGAGCCCTGTAATCTTCCTATCACACGCAGCTGGAAGCTGCCTGATACATCAATCTAATGCAGTTGGGAGTCTGCGGCATACAGCCCTTCCCTACATTCATCTATCGGTTGTATGTCCAGATCAATGAGAAAGCGATTACTCTGCTGGAAAAAAACCAGTGATAAAATAATTGTAATAGGCATCTGATGACTAAAACACACTGATCTGCTCTAATGGAAATGCCAGCTTTACAACAAAACTTCAGTACATAGCAAAATGCTGTGGATAGCACATAATATCTTGCTAAGTATCCTGGGTACAGCTGTTCCATGAAAAAACCAAACCATACAATACTGTCTAATTTCTAAAGAAATATCCAGAGGAAAGGAAACATAAGGAACATGAAACACTTGCTTTTGCAATAAAAAAGTCAAGTCTCACTGAAAGTCTACCATTAACTAACGTTTAAATTAATGTCTTTAATATCCAAAATATTATTTAAACAGTTTAATAGTAGATTGAAACTTAATACCTAATTTCTCTCAAAGTAACCTGAAACCACTATTAAAAATAATTAAGCCAAAGAAGAGCAAAATGTCTCAGATAATCTGTATATCTGAGCAAAGAGCTGTGTGAATCACAGGGCAAAATGACAAAGGCACAACAGATCTGGATGGAAAATGAGCCAAAATAGAAAGCAGCTTCAGAACCAGAGGACAGAGGAAGAGTTACAAGGAGAGCCAAGTCACAGGATATGCATGAAGGAACAATTTGCTTAAAGCAAACATGCAGTGAAAAATGATTTATGGACACAGTAGCTATAAGGTTAATCTCAATATGTAACAAATTCATCTCCCAAACACACACTAAGAGGTTAATCTCATAAAGCATTATAGAATTATCCAAATAAGGAATTAAAGTTATAGATATAGTCCTAGAGTTTCTATGGAGTCAGTCTATTTTGCACTTGCTGGGTATTACACTGTTTGTTAATATGCATGTTTTCCTTTGTGTTGCCCTGCAGGGCTGATACAAATACTGCATTGATTAGCTCACATGTAGTCTTTTCCTGTCATTATTTATCCATTATAGAATTAAACAGTATCAGCCAATTTATTAATAACTTCAATGTTTTCTGTAGTGAAAAAGAACTCAAAACAAGGACCTGTCAGATGCTAGCATTGTCAGGTATTTTTGATACAAGAAGAGAAAAAGCAGCACAAATCTTCCTGAATAACTTCTGTAAAATTGTGTTAGTCTTATATGTTCTACCCAGTATCTGTGAACTAATTGTGTTAAATGCTATTACTTCTTTAAGTCACTTTCTCCGAAGCCTATGATGATCCCATTTTCTCAATACAGGCAAGGTACTAGAGGAGCATATTTTTTTCCCTTCTTTAAGATTAGCTTTTCTATGCATCACACAAATTTCTATTCTTCTTTCTAATGCAACCTTTTTTCCTTCACACTGTTTAAAAGGGTAAACAAGGTCACAGAATTATTTCATCATCACACCTCATTGCACATCCATCCTTTGCCTTTATGCAGGAAAGTTCATTAAATGCTCTCAATATTGAGTCAGACACATCAGTGCAAGGCTTTGCCTTCTGTGTGCATATGGGCTACTGGAAATAACATCTGGGTTTATTGACCTTAGAAGCAAAGTCCACATCAAGATGAAACCGTAATGCACATGTACCTTGGCTGCTCCTGTTGCATGGTGGCAGAGCAGAGTGGTCCCTTAATCACAGACCACACCACTCCTTTGCTGCTAGTAGTGTGACCACACAGGTGCCACTGATAGTACTGGCTTCATGTGTTTTTACATGTTTCATGACAGTCTCTTAAATATCCACATGCCCTTCCTGTCTGTGGCTCAGGTGAACAACTCCAAAAAGGAAGTTCAGCCAAGAGTTCTAAGCTCGTGCTATAAACATGGGACTTGTGAAGGGAGAGACCTTCGTGTCAGCTGACAAATTAAAGCCAAAGAGCACTGCAAAAGACATGTACCCCTTTGAAAGAGCTACCCGTTACAGCTTAGACAATAAGGCTCTGATTCTGTGTTGCTGGAGGACACAGAAGTGTTCATTAAAGTGCAGAGAGGTGTTCATGGAGTATCAGAGCCTCTAGCACCTTCTAAATAGGACTAATCAAACAGTTGGGTTTCAGATAAAAGAACGTCTACACAAGTGTCAGCGGGATGTTTGTGTTCTCAGCTACTAATGCAAAAAACCAAAAAAAAACCCGCAAAAAAACCCCTTATTTCTAAACATATTTGACACAAGGAAATCAAAAATCTATTATTTAAAATGACGGTCCTGTGGAAACAAAATAAAAATCAGGAAAAATATCTCTTGGTTAATATTTAAGCATCCAGATACATCTGGAAAAAGGCAACAAATTATGAATAAGCAAATAATCACAAATTAATGAAAGTGTGTATTAGGTATGTAGAATGCTTATCTTTGGCATACTTAGGCTAAAGGAGGAAGAATACAGTTTGAACACAAGTAAACAGCGGTACTTTATCACATGAGGCTTTCTCTAACCTCATAGAAATGCAAAGTGAGCCTTTTCAATATTTATCTGCTCTTTTACAGAAACTATTCTGGTGCCTGCTGATTAGTAATATCTGCAGCATCTACATAATTCATGATTTGATAAATATTTTACTTTTTTCTAATTATTTTAATAATTCTTGCACAATTAAATTGGAGCTGTATAGTCTGCTGCACATTTTGGCCCTATCATAACTATGACTTAAAAAAAGTCCTACTGGGCAGACTCTGTGGTCTGCAGGTGCTCTGAAGGCAGACCTCCAATGAGTGGCAGAGACATAAGCTCAGGACGCAGCATCCTCAGCCACACGTTCACTGGGAGTAACTGACTACATGGTTGATTTGATGGGGTTGGGTGAGGAGGGGGCTGTTTTTAAATAATAAAGAGGACTGACTTAGTTGTTTCATATATCAGAAACTAAGTCCCTAATGGTACCAATGAGCTTACATGCTTCAGCCACAAGCTGTCTATTGGAACCAAAACTGTTTAAACTCCTCAACGTTATGGGTATCTTAAAATATTTACTCTGAATATGGTCACAGGACACTGGATCAGCCAAGTGAACTCCTCCTCAAGCCACAAGTCCTCTTCTATGCAAACATCTTAAAATATTCAGGAGAAATAGATAGCCCTACCTTACAAAGGCAGGAAAGATACAGAGAAAATCAAGTCCTTACAATTCCAGTTCTCATCAGTTCCTGCTCTCTCACCAGACTCTACAGCTTCCCTAAATACAAATGTCACATCTAATTATTTACAAAAGACAAGCTGCATATAAATATATATATATAAAGTGTGCATCTGTATGCTAAACATATATAAAAAAGAAAGCATTATTCTACCTCAGCTCCTCAAATGATAATCTCTTGTGCCACCCAGCTTCCCCAATATGCATAAATAGTAATGGTCCAAACTCTGCAACACATAGCAGCTTTTAGGTCACTGGAAAACAGCCCACACAGAGCAGAAGGGATTGAAAATTAATGACGCTGCTGGAGAGAACAAAAAGTACAAATAAAGCCAAGAAATGATAATGCTACCAAAACATGTAATAGCCTATTAAACATTTCTTACCAGATTTTGTTTATTCACTTTGACTGAACATTTCCATTTCCTTAAATATAGAATATTCAAAGAGAAAATTAGTTTCTCATTAAAAAAAAAAAAAAAAAAAAAAAAAAACCCTCTTTCAAGTAACTTTCTATTTTGGTTTTTTAAAGGAGGCAGTCACTTATGTGTCAAATAAAGGTAATCCTACCTTATATAGGAATCATCCCCTGTTGCATGAGAGGGGCATTTATATTAAAATCAAGAACAACCAGCCTTGCCTGGTAGACTGTAGATGTTACATCACAGAATAACAGAATGTTATGGGTTGAAAGGGACCTCAAAAGATCATCTAGGCCAACCCCCCTGCCAGAGCAGGACCACCTAGAGCAGGTCACATAGGAACACATCCAGGTGGACTTTAAATGTCTCCAGAGAAGGAAACTCCACAACCCATCTGGGCAGCCTGTTCCAGAGCTCCATCACCCTGACAGTGAAAAAGTTTTTCCTTATGTTTCTGTGGAACCTCTTATGTTCCAGCTTACACCCATTGCCCCTCGTCCTGCCATTGGACATAATAGAGAAGAGTCTGGCTCCATCCTCCTGACACTTGCCCTTTATGTATTTATAAACATTAATGAGTTCACCCCTCAGTCTCCTCTTCTCCAAGCTAAAGAGACCCAATTCCCTCAGCCTTTCATCATAAGGGAGACATCCAATAGTTGTGATTTGTTGTTTTAGGACTGGATTTTTTCCTCTTCTCTCAAGCAGCTATTGAAGCATTATGCCTGGAAAACAACCAGCTGTTACTAGATTTAATGTTTGCTTTCATTCTGATTGTTTGTGGGGTTTTTTTGTTTGTTTGTTTCTGGGTTTTTGGGGTTTTTTTTTGGGTGGTACTCATCATGCCTTTAATAACTTTCAACCTACAGTTAAATACCTACCTCTCTGCTCATGAGCTCCTAATTGGTTCTTTGAAAACAGAAGCATTAAATGATATGCCTTTAAAATGCTTAATTTGTAATTACCTAGTTAAAGGTTGGTTTTTTTTTTCCCCATGTAGGCGTAATGTGTGTGTGAACACTCAGCTCCATTTCCCAAGGAGCCATTCTCAAAGTCACACCATCCGCTCTCCCTCTCCCTGCCTGGCATTTTAACTCCTTTCTCACAGTATTAAGATTTTTGAGATACACATAATAACACAGTGGATCATTTTACCAGAGTTTAGAAACTAAATGGAACCATTTGGCCTGACACTGCCCTATAGGCTGGACACAGGCTGTCAGGGGGAGTTTGCTGTCACGCAGTGGCAGCACTCCCACCAGGGGAGACCAGGGGAGGGAGCTAGTGCAGGTGGTCCTGATGGCACCTCTTGCTCCTGACCACAATCCCGATGGAAGTACCTGAAGCCAGATGGGGTCCATCTCTCCCTCAGGTGTTTTTTTATCACAACTATGTCTTTTCTGTGTGGCAGTGGCAGTGGTCCCTCTCCCTTCCTGGCAGAGAGTGGTCTGAGCCCTGCTGGAGAAGGATGCTCTTTCCAGACCCTTCTGGCCAAATATGTTCCCCCTCTAACAATTGGCCACTGAGCAAAGAAGTAGCCATGACCAGAGAGAACAGCAAAAACATGTGTGACAAGGTGTTAGCATATGTCCTCCTTCCTAGGCACCGGAATAGCTCAGACATTGAAACATCAATCAGACAAAATGAGTCATTGCAGGCCCTGCCCTCTCCCCCCAGCATCCAGCCACTGCAGCTGGTT
Source organism: Todiramphus chloris collaris (assembly GCA_025345505.1). Taxonomy (NCBI): domain Eukaryota; kingdom Metazoa; phylum Chordata; class Aves; order Coraciiformes; family Alcedinidae; genus Todiramphus; species Todiramphus chloris. Next base: position 812,152 of record JANVCC010000017.1, read on the forward strand.
TGGGAGCTGAACACACCAGGCAAACATGGGGCTGCAGTGCTACCTCAGCCACCTGTGTCCTTGGAGATAGGAGATGGTGGGGGAGGGCAGAAATCAGGTAGTTGCTGCTTGCAGGCTGCGTGTTAAACTAAAAATCAACCTCTCATTGCTAGCACTTTCAGGGCAGTGTTCGTGATCTCCGTAGGGTGCCATTTTCATCTCTTCTTTGATGTGAGAAAGGGGAAAGTGATGGTGCATTAAAAACAGGAATGAAAGGGGTAGGTTGGGAATCATTAAGTAAGCTCCCTGTCTTAAAAAAGAAAAGTTCTTGAATTTATTCAGTCGCTCATCTCATCCAGACATACTAAAGCCAAGTATCTAGGAAGAGAAAGAAGCCTTGTGTGCTTCAGTCTCACTTCACTTTCAGATATACACCTAGTATTTCAGTAGCCTTCAGGTCTGACTGACTGAAGTAAGAGCTGTAGTTTAATTAACCATTACAGCTTTTATAGGGTGTAATTGGCCTCACATCTAGTTCATTAAAGCCACAGTAGAATCATTCTGACAGTCCAGCCATGAGACAAGTTCACACAGAGCATTAGCAGTTCAGCTCCCTGCACATTAAGTCAAATAATGTTTTCTGAAGAGAGAAGATGAAATAGTGCCAGCCAACTACTCCCTGTCAAGGGTGTACCCCAAAAATATTTCTAAGGAGAGATGACCAGGAGCAAATACACAGTCTTCAACCTCATTAATCCCTATTCAGCTCAACATATATCAAGTGTTTGCACTAGGCAAACTGACATTTTAGCTTACCATTGGTCTGCCCTGGAAACCTGATATTTATAATGTAGTCATTCTATATCTGGCCCCTAGAGCAGCTGCAGTTAAAGGAAGATGAGTTATTAAAGAGAAAGTCTCCATTTGGTGGCTGTTTTGTAGGTGGAAGTCATTTGAGACACTTCTATTACCTGAAATATTCACAAAATAGTTTTACTCTGCTGAGACTCTGGGGTAAGCTGAAAAAAGATACTTCTCCCTCTGCCTTACAAGTGTTTGAAATTCACAGACTTTATTAAGGTAAAGGTTTCTGTGTGGATCCTGACATTCCCAGATGCAGACTTCCCAGAAGCACATTCTGCCTATGGCTGGAAAAGTAACTCCTGGGTGAGGCCATCTCTCCACCACTCTCACCTTCTTCTACTTCAATGTCTTTTTAGCTTTTCTTCCCCCACCCTCACCTCTCCATCTTCTGTCTTCTTTGGTCCATTACCTTCCTTCACCTATCATTAGGAGTTCTCTTCTCCAACAAGAACTAATTTTTGGGAATGTTCCCCACTGGCATTTGCAGTCAGTGGACTAGTCTTTGAATTAATCCACTTTTTCCTTAGTGCTGACTGGCAGAGCTCAGAAAAACTCACTTTCTTGAGATACATTAGCACAGTCTTCCCAAGGCAAACACAACCTTCCCCTGCTGCTTGATCTCCAGGCACATGCAAACTTGCTCTGCCAATGCCCTGAACGAAATGCAACTTCTATGGCCCTGGTGAGTAACTGAGCTATTAAACTACAAAGCCAGTAAAAAAAAAAAAAAAACAAGAACAAAACAAAACACACAAAAAAACCAAACAAACCCCAGCACAGAAAAAAGAAAAAAACCCAAAGCTGTTAAAGCCAAGCTACTAAGCCTAGTAAGATCTCTTTCTTTATCACAGTGTTAGCATACCCAGATTTTAGTGTATCTGGAGGCTGGTCAGAGCAAACAATCTGCACTCAGAGCACTGACAGAGGGAACTTGTATCTGCCTGCAAAAGACAATACAGCAAGAGGTTGATGTGATTGGTAATAATCATGATGAAACTCAACAGGGGCCCCAAAAGGCTACAGGGAGCTGACATGCTTGATGGCATATTAATAGGTCCTTTCCAGGTTTACCCCCAAAATATTATTTGTCTTCAGCAGCAGAGGCTTACGACCAAAGAATCTCAAACCTATAATGAAAGCTGCTGCATAACAATGCTCATATCCTTCCTCCAAAAGAAACTCCAAAAATTCCCCTTGATTAGTCTTGCACCTGTCAGCTCAATATCACAATACCTGCACTAGTAAGATTTAAATCACTTCTATGAACTTGATGAGCTGCTTCTGTGTTAATGCGGATCAACTTCACACTGAGCTTCATAGCTGAAACTTTGCTGAGGTGACACCCTCATTATTAAGAACATAATTTGGACAAGTATATTTAAAGAAGGACTTCCCACACACATACTTTAAGAGATGTACAAGTGGCCCTCCTAACACTTTTAATCACCTTGAATGCTTAAATAAGTTTTGAGCACATTTTGACCATCATATCAAAGCACATGACATTACATAATACATTATGACAGCAAATACAAAAGAGACATGACTATTATTTGGACAATTGAAAGCATGAATTAAAAATGACTGCTGAACTGGATGCTGTAGAGCTTATAGCTTCTGAGAAGAAAGCCTCTGTCTTGTAATGTTTATAAACTCTATGAGCCTAACTGCCTCAGCACAAAAATTTCTGCCTAAAAAAAAAATTAAAAAATGTACTCAAGTCAAAGCTCAGGGCATACATCAAGTTTTCAAATACTCAAAAATTTTGCTGAATCAAGATTCAACATGAACTCTCAGCAGCCACAAGTAAACTTTGGTCTCAAAACTTTGGTCAGGGCAATAACCAGCATCAAAAAAATTCTAGAAGAAGGTAAACAAACAACAGTGCTGTTAACTCTATTAGTCCTTAAGCTCTCAGAAATCAGTTAAACAATTTGCTAGTCTTTTTCTTAAAATAAGTGCCCAATCATTAGCAGAAATATTATTCAACAAAGCTCTATATAATAGTGACAGTAATATGGGCTTTTAATTATTAAAATATTTGTTAATTATTAATAAAACTGTAACTGTTAATGAATTTACCTACTTGAAACCTGTAGGCTACAATGGAAAAAAACCTTAAAGATTACTGAATCAAGTCTATGTACAAAACAGACAATCCACACACCTCCCATCTTTTTACTTTCCACTGGGATGTTGGAGAAACAATGAACTGGAACAAAGATGCAGAGATCAGTGTCCATCAGCAGTGAGAAAATAAAACAGTGCTTCAACGGGGATCATCTTCTGAATGAAGTAGTTGAAGGAAACTATTTCAAAAAGTGATTATTCTACAGTGAGTTGTAGCAGTGAGAAATTAAAAAAAAGTAATATGTAATACATGGAATGAAAGGAATATACCAGTATAAGATGCTTTTCAGATTTGTCTGAATGCATATGAATGAAGTTCAAATGCATAATGACTTGGTTATACCGCAAAATGTGGATGGAGCCTTAAACTGAGGTGCTGCCATATACTGGAAGAGGCTGGGAAGACCATTAATTGAAGATTGATACCTTCAGCATAACTTTCAAAAAAAACAACATTTGTTTGTCTTTTTAGGAATTGTAACCTTCATTAAGATATAAAATAATTCAGATTTTCTGTCCTTATAAACCCTTCCCTTTCCTTCTCTCCTCAAATGAAAATAACAGAGAAAGGAGCTGTTTCTAATCACTTCAATCAGTAACAGGTCACAGTTTCTTGATGAAATATTATTTTCAAGTACCAGTTACAAAATCATGTCTCCAATACCAGGTCTTTAATATTGCTATAATTAGAAGTCTTGGTATGCCACCACAGGACCAAGTTCAAGAGTGGCAAAGTAGTGCATTTATGCACAGCTGAAGAGGAGGTGTAAGGCACTACTCACTGTGTAGTTGACACACAGACAATGCCAGGGGAGGAGAAGTAATCTGCCCTAAAGGAATCAAAACCAGAGAAATACACATTTGTAAAGTAAACACTTGGGAAACATACTCATGGAGAGATCACAGAAAAATACTAGCTGGAGACATCGAGAAACTGCATTCCTCAACCAACACATCAATTGACAACGTCAATAATTAGATGAAATCAAGTAAAATCAAGTTGAAAATTAAGAATGGGAACTTTTGTAGTAAAAGGCAGCATAGTGTGCCTGCTGACAGAGCTGAGAGACTGAGGCAAGCTTTCAGCTATGGAAGGCATGTTCATTTAGAAAGATGATTCACTGGTGCAACCACACTGACAAGAGCAGTGATGCATACTGCATTTGTCGTCTTTCTGGGTGTTTTTCTAAGAGCTATACTTTAGCCAAATAGAACTTATCAGGATAAACAAAGGGGAACCTATGTGAAACCTAATCGTCTGTTGCTTACAGGGGGTCAGAGTGAACAATGTTAATGGTCCTCTGCCATCTTAAACTTTCTGACTCACACAGAAATAGGCTGACAGACTTCAGGCAAAGAACACAGTGCTAACCATGAGCACTCTCCTTGCACTTATAATGCAGATCTGTGTGCCTCAACTCAGAAGGAAAAAGAAGAGCATGCATTACAGAACACAAATTCAGCACCAGAGATTCTGCCAGTGCTGATGACTGGATGCTGAAGACTTGAAGCCGAGATTCCACAACTTTCTGAAATTACTGAGCACTTTCCACAAAGAGGAACATACCAAAAGGTTTTATTTGGTGAAGAAGACTAATAAGCATCACTGTGAATCTTCTTTCTCTGTGTAAAGGACATCACGGGAAACTAACAGAGAACAGGTACTTGCCAACAGTACTTCAGTGACAGAGAACTGTATCAGCAAATGCTTTGTAACTATTTTGACTTCTCCACCATCATATCATCTTTATTGCCTCTACAATTTAGGGAAAAGATAACAGTCTTTTTCTTCACAAATTATATACATTTAGCCTAGTTTTGTGGCAGTTAACCACAGCTCAGACAAATCTGATCTTACCCCCATGGAAGAATTTTACTCTTTTTACTAAGACAGGGCATGTCATACAATACCAAAGAAACACAATTATACAGACAGACAGATCTGGAATACATGGCCTTTGAGAAAGATCTAATTCACAATAAAGGCAGAAACTATGTTCTAAAGGTCGAACCACTCTCCTCTTTTCAGTATCTCTCAAAGACTTTTTCCTATTTTCAGCATGAAAGCTATAGACTTTTTCCATAAAATATTATAAAATAATAACTGCCCATGCTACAAAGACAACATGAAGTTCTCGAGACATTTAGATTCAACAAATATTACAGTGGCCTGTTGTGAGCTATGTATAGCTAGAAAAATCAAATTTCATCTGCCACTCTGTCAGGCTGCATTCCAAAGTCAGTTTATCACTGCAGCGAATACCAAGACATTTATCTTCCCTGGCTAGGTTAATCTTGTGTTCCAAAATTATCATGACTGCCATAAACACATTCAGTTCTGTTCCTGAATTTGTGAATGTTGCTAGTTTGGGAAGAAACTGAGCTTAAAGGGAGTTACTCACTTCATCTCAACTTAAAGGCAACGGCAGAAATTAAGTGGTATATTGCATTGGAAATTGTATTTATTACTAGACCTGTGATGATAGCTTCCCAGTTAATTTTTTTTAGCCTCAAACTAAATTAAAATCATTACACAATCACCACATTTAAAGTGTTCCAGGCAGGAAATGGATAGAGTACTACAAATATAGCTGTTTGGAAATATCTGTCTGTGAGTGTGTGTGTACACACATACACATATATATGTATGCACATATGCATTTTGGTGAATTTTCCACAGCACTTTCTTGGGATATTCCACCCCCCTCTTATTTCCTTTGATCATCTGACAAATTCTTAGGATACAGCACATTTCAGGAGTCTGCAGGCCTGGAAAATTCAACATCCCTCCGTGCAACACAGCTAAACAGCTTCCAGTTCCAGATTTGGCTTGTTTGGAGCTGGCATGGCTCTCTTCACTGCACACTGTAGTTATGCCCTAAAGCAGTCAAAAATGTGGTGAGCCAGGGATCTTTCCTGGTAGATGCACTGCTATTCCTACTGCAGATTATTAGCACCATTCTAACTAACATCTGCTCTCCTGCTGCTTTGAATAGAAGATGAAGAACACCTTTGTCCCTGCTTTCAAAATCAACAACCATGCGAAACTCTAATCTCAGAAATGCATGAACCAGGAATCCTTTTCTTGGGATACAAAAAAACCTCACCCTTCCCTTTCCTGAACTTCTCTGAAATGGACATACAGCTAAACTGGAGAGAGATAAGGAGGAAAAACCACCACCACCACTACCCAAAAAGCCCAAACCAAACTAAAAATAACACACACACAAAAAACCCAACCAACCAACCACACACACACAATAAAAACAAACAAACCAACAAAAAAGACAACAAAACCCCAAACCAACCAGACAACCAAAAAAAAAAAAAAAAAAAAAATAGAAGGAAGATGAGTATGCCCAGAATTTCCGGGTACTTGTCAGAGGCTGCTCAAGATTAAAACATTGAATTGCTCCTTATCAAAAGCAGAATATGACATGTGGACCTCTAACACAAGACTGAAATGAAAGTTTGTTTAGAGGGCTACATATAACATTTTCTTCAGAGTATGGAAAGGTTGTAACAAAAGCCAGACTCTGAAAACCCTATGTTTTGATTGTCTTCAGCTTTCAGAATCATGACAACACCTACTCCATCACTTTTGAAGAATGAATGTGAAGAACACGCTTCACCTAAACTTAGCAAATATGAAGTACATTTATGATTTTAGTGAAACTCAAGCATAGGCAAATACACTGAACAACACTAAGGCTCTAGCTAGTCTGTATTTACAGGGTTAACAAAGCCTCTGAAGTAGGAACAAGAAGCAGCACAGTTTCCAAACCTCATTCCTCTCCCTCTTCAGCGCGGTGTTCCAAAATGAAACAAGAAGACACAAAATCAGACAGAAATTCTGTTCCTCTAACTGTGATGAATTTCCTCTACAACCACTGGCTCACTACACCTCCCTGTGCTAGTTCCATTTCTTGAAATAGGAATAATAATAATGTACCTGTCCATCCGTATATTGTTACACTCAAAGTCTACCATGTTTTCAAACCACCTGTGGTCTTTCAGAGATGAGACTCTACTGCAATGTGAAATACAATTATCTCGTTAGAAGAGGGAACACCTGTGCACATGCATAGGTTTGTTCATATTAGTTTCCTTATTTCAGTTTCCCCAAATTTCCAAATTCACCATATAAAAAAGAAATTTCTACTCTTTTAGCAAGTTTAGACAAGCTTTCTAGAATTTTAGACAGTGAGGAGAATAAATTGTAAGCTGTAAATCCATGCTTCTACGAGGAGATCCAGACAGGCAAAATTGGCTCCCTTGCAAAGTTTTGGGGCTACATCACTGGAAGAGCAAAATGTGCTTAAAGAACATCTCAGGTGAAATGGATAAAGTCACCTTTGGCTTCTGCTGCAGAAGTAGTGATATACCAAAGTGAAGTACAAATGCAGAGCGACAATTTTCATTAGCATAAGTAACAGTAGATTAAGCTGAGAAAATATGTCACAATGACCCACAGGTTCCTCAGACATTCTAAAAATATCCACACAGAGGTAGACAAGGTGTCCTCCAAGTGCAGAAAGAAAACCAAGGTCTTCTTTGGTAATCTAAATCCTAAGAAATGGATCTTTTTCTTTTTAAAAACTTCTCTTGGTAACTTGAACATTCATAATCAAACAACTACCTCTATATGTGAGGAAATGCATAAAAGCTCAAAATAAAGCATCGTGTTACTGAAGGGCCAAGTAATATGTTCAGATAGAGCTGTCTACTGAAGAGAGTTCTCCTGCAGGGGTAATTCCAGCCAAGATATCAGAAATTGTAGTGAGGGCTGAGGCGGAGGAGGTGGTTCAGGATGTAACAGAAAAGTCACAAATCTGAAGTAAGTCCAAGATCCAAGGAATGACTCATTTTCAACAATTATATTAATATCAGGCTGCAGAGGCTGTTCAATGATATATAACAGTAAATGTTATCACAGCTATTGAGTATTGCTGGGAGGCAATCAAGAGCTTCCATGCAAGTGCAATTCACGTCCACTGGTTATTTTCCGGTTTAAGCATATCTGACAGAAGAGTCAATGTTATACACACAGTTCAAAGTGGCAGCAACATACCTGTCCTGTTTGTTTGTTTTACATGGCTTGAGTCTAATCTTGCACAACTTCAGGCACGATGACAGTGGCATGCAAAACAGGTTGATGTGATGTATGAAATAGGTATGTCACTTTAGCTTTTATCTGAAAGCTTCAACAGCCAAACACTTTCTTTTACATCTCTGATGAATGATATGCATTAAATTTAACATAAGTATTAACTACTGGCACCTTCAATGTTGAATATTACCTACAGGCATCATAAGATAGGTAGGTAGATAATAAGAAAGCAAATAAAAAAAAAGCCAAAGTGCAAGGAAGATGTAGCAACTATTAAAATGTAAAATAAGAGGTGAAAACTACATCTTTAAAATAATGTTAATCATTGAATAATAAAATGAAATTATAAAATAGTTATACCAAGAAATCCCAACTGATTCCATTTAGACATTTTATAAAGACCATGGGACACCACTGTTAGACATGCCTTATAAGAAAATGTTCCTGATTTTCACTTTGTTAGCTGATTTTAAGCACATTATCTGTTTTAACATTGTCTAAAGAGGATAGAAGTCAACTATTTAGATGATGGCAAAGGGATGAAAAAAAGTCAAATAAGTGCTGAATAAACTGATTTTATCAGTTAGACACCAAACTGGGATCTAAATGCACTTTCTGAAATGTTCAAGTTGTGACTCCTGTCTTACCTCACATCTACTGCCAATGAGTTTCAAAGATGAAACATGCAGCATAAGAATGCTTCTCCTTTCTCAAGGAATTGCTTTTCAATTTCCCTGCATATGTTCTTGTTCTTCTATTTTAGGAAAACTGATAAAGGACTGAAGCATACTTGCCATAGCATATTTACTATAACATCAGTTCACAGGGAACAAGTGTAGGTATTCCACCACTGATTTCTAGAAGTCTTTCGAGACAGAAGATGCAGAAAGTGAAGTTAATGTTTCTACCACTTGAGGGGTTACAGCTTCGGATGATACCTGTCATGGGCTCAGGAGCTCTCCCCCTGTAAACCCCAATCTCTTTTATGCTCCCAAACAGACCTGAACAGAGAGCACAGATTCCAAATTATGCACCTTGTAACAGTCAGGCTGGAAGCATGAGATATAAGGCTGCTTCATATAGTTACCTGTAACATTTTCAACCATATGCATGTGTTTCAAGTGGTGCATCATCTCCCTGTCTGGGAATGGTTTCCTGTCAATACTCCCCAGTTTACCTTCCCAAACATAAGCATGGAATGTTTCCCAACAGTATAAAATCTGAATTCTGACAACTGTTCTGCTAGAGTACAAGTAATACTCAGTATTCAGTAACACAGAATAAAATACTTAAGAAGGTAAACAGGAAACAATTAATTATCTTAATTATTTTATTAAAGGTTTTTCTCTCTCTTCCTATCCACTCTCCTGAGGGGAAAAAGCTCAAGCATCCTCAGGCTATTTACTTTCCAGGGTTAACAACATTTACTTTAATATTAAACTTCAGACTTGATCTTAAATAGCTGTAAATAAGATTACAAGGGAGCAAGTCTTTGAGGTCTTGAATCTTCATTTTCTTGCACTGAGCTGGACACCTGCACCATGAGAGCACCATGCTGAGAATCATTTGAAATTACACAGAGACAGACGTTTTTTAAATATACACAAAAATGGACCCCTTTGATGTGTTTTTTAAACACAAGTAACTTTTCCACATGTAATTTTTCTCTCCCACTGTACTCCTAAGGGATTTAACATTCTTCAAGCAATGATTACAAAAGTAAATCAAACCAGTTTAATTTTAGGTGTGTCTTACCCCACCCTTTATTTCTCCTGCCTGGAAAAGGAATCCCTCACTGCTTCAGACCTGAGCTGACTTAAGTAGGTACTTAAAGCCCTACTCTAGTCTTGAAATAGTAGTTGTACTAATATTAACAAAGAAAGTGTTCAATATTGTCACCTGACAAGCAATACTACATAAAAAACCCCAAAACAAAGAAAAAAACCCCAAACCTCAATGAACAAGCTAGAATTTAGGATACTACACTAATGGAAGAATGTGATTAATGAAATTAATCCTGCTTCATGTATAGATGAACTTTACCTTACTGATTTTTCAAGTTCCATAATAACTTACTGCATATCTCTTATGTTGTTCTTGAGCAATGGGGCTCATTACTTGCTACAAAGAATTGGACTATTCCAGTCTACTTGCAAGTATAATCAGCAAGACAAATGACTTACAGGTGCTAAGCATCATGCCAGAATGTACGAAGAAACATCACAGATCTTATCTGAAAAAGCATCTGCAGTGAAGATTAACATTTTATTCCAGTAATGGGGCGGGGTAATTTAATTTCTTTGGTTACAAGGAGAAAAAGTACTGCCAGGCTTCCATAAATAATCTTTGACTGGCCTCCAACAGTAACAGATGAAGATGTAAACCTGGTCCTCTCTAACAAGTTTGCTGACTCCTCCCCAACTCCATTTAACTGAAGGCAGGAGAGACATCCAAGAAAAGCAATGTTTCCATGGGTGTCTCCACTGAACCCTGACATCCCCCTTGATGCCTAATCCTGATCTCTAACTTATACCTAAGTAAGCTAGGAACTTCACAGATCTGAGAAGTGGGCCCAAACCACCGCTGGCCTGCTGTACAGTCCAAATACAGCCAAACAAATAAAAATAAGTAACACAGTTTTCTTGCCCCCAACAAAGGAATCATGGCTCTTTACATTTCCAAAGCCCTTTACATTTCCATAGTGCTGAGTTACACTTCCTTTTTAAGGCCTAAGACTCCAACAATTAAAAAAAAAAGGCTTTTCCCATTTTTCAGTGAAATCCAGCAGTTTAGGAGCCTGCTATTGTCAGGCAATGTCTGAAGCTCAGAGAGCCAACAGCAGGAAACAAAGCTTTTTAATTCCAAGTCACAGATTTAAAATCAGCAATGCATAAAATAAAATGGTTCCAAGGGAATGCTCCCTACATGTCTTCTAACCTTTTAGTTATCTTCCAAAATAAATCTTTTTTAAAAGTTTAAACAAGTTTGTCTTGAGAGGTCATTCACACAAGGCTCCAGATGTGTGTTCCAACATGGCTCCTGAACATAACCAACACTGAACACACCCCATCTCACCCTCATTCACTTTTCATGCTCGCAACTTTCCTTTCACAGAAAATATTTTCCTGGAAAACTGGATTATTTCAAATTTTGATCAATGGTAGAAAAGAAACACAACCTTCAGAATACAACCTGTTGTGGTAGATATAGCTTTCAATAGCCTACAAATGATAGCTTGCTCTTCCCTCATCTGCTAGCAGACTAGTAAGATGCTTCTTAAAACCTTAACCTGAAGCCACCATGTATTTTCTTTTCACTGATTATCTCAGAATGATGAAACAACCCAAAACAACAGATAACATCTGTACAACCAGTGTGCTATGAAATGCCACACACACCCCCATTTCAGTAGTGCTTTTTTTTTTATTTGTTTAGGGTTTGTTTTTTTTTTTTTGAGGAAACAAACTACATTTTATGTGATTATGGTTTTGTTTCTTTTGTTTACTTCTTTCTTCTTTTAACCCTTTGGAATGGACAGCTTGTCACAGTGTCAGGCTGTAACCTTTTTTTTTTTTTTTTTTTTTTTTTTGGCACCAAATCTTCACTTTTAAGTAGTTAAAAGCAAGGAAACACCCTTGAAACTGGTTAAAACACATTTCAATCATATGTTATGAGTACAGACGATGAAAAAACCTCATGCATGCAATCTCTCTCTGATACACAGAAATGTAAGCAAATTACATATCCCAAATATAATTCTTCATGCTCCTCATCTTAGTTCAGATGCACACAACTACAGTGGCTTTAAACTAGTAATAATGCCATTTTCATGATGTATTTTCATCTGTCTTTTTATAGGGCAAGTTCAGGATAACTACCTCTGGAGTGACTCACTGCTTAAAACAGACAGGTTTCACTTTACAACCTTTCTTTTTTTAACAAGTATCAACTGTAGTCCACACCCATCCATTCCAACATCACTTATTCCTAAAAATGACCAACCTTGAGTTATTAGCTCCTGACAATTTAGAAAGCTCACAGAGTAATCTTGTCAAATCTCACTGTGGTGGATCAACTTGGCCAGCAGCCAGACACCCACCCGGCTGCTTTCTCACTCCCTCTCCTCAACAGGATAAAGGAAAAATTATGATGAAAAAGCTCCCAGATCGATGTAAAGACTGGCATCACTTACCAGTTACTGTCATGGGCAAAGGAGATCCAATTGCAGAAATTTAATTTAATCTATTTACAATTAAAGTAGATTTGGATGGTAAGAGAAAGAAAGACAAAAAGATCAAAATAACACCTGCTACCCATGCCCCATTTTTCACTCTCAACTCTTGTCCCATCACCCCAGTCCCAAGCAACTCAGGGGAATTGGGAACAGAGGCTTTAGTCAGTCCATAACAGCTCCTCTGTGTTGCTCTTTCCTCCTCATTTTTTTCCCCTGCTGTGGTGTAGAACTTCCTTCAGGAAATATCTGCAGTCCTTCAGGAACTATCTGCTCCTCTGTGGGCTCTCCATAGGCAACAGTTTGTTGAGGAAATACCCACCTTCTCTGTCAGAGAGTCCTCTCTGGGCTGCAATGCGGATATCTGCTCCAGCATGGTCTTCTCCAGGGTTTGCAGGGGAATCTCTGCTCTGGTGCCTGTAGCACTTCCTCCCCTCCTCCTCTGACCTCGTCTTCCCCCTCCTGTTTTGCACTTTCTTTTCCACTTATTCAATGTAGGGCAATGCTTTATCCTTTCTTAAACAGGCTCTCCCAGAGATGCTGTTACCTTGACTGAGGGGCTCATCTGTGCCCTGCAGTAGGTTCAGTGGAGCTGGCTAGAATCAGCTATATCTGATACAGCACAGTCCCTGGCCTATTCTCATGGAGGCCACCCCAGAAGTCCCCTCCTCCTCCCTGCAAACCTTACCACTTATACCCAGTACAGAACAGTCACATAAGAAACAGCCATCAGAACCCCCCAAACCCTCTTTCTGTGGTTCTTTCCCTCCATCTCCAGGGAAGCTCTGACATAGGTGAAGCTAGTGCTTGCCAGTCCCATACCTACACTAGTAATCCAAGGAATTGCTTCTCCAGTCTTGTCAATGCAGATTTGTCCAGCAGTATGAATATTAGTTTCCTTTTCCTTTAAACTCACTTGAGACCAGCTGAGACCAAATAAAATCCTAGAGAATGAAATAAGCCTGACTATTTCAGCACTGATACACCTCTATTCAATAGCTTTATTGCTCATTCTGTATTTCTACAAACCCCAGGGCAAGGTTTTAAACCAGATAACTATGCTGCAACACAAACCAAATACCTGGGGTTTTCTCTCCTGAATTGTAATTATGCACACAATTCTTTCAAGATGGTTGTTCAGTCAGGAAAAAGAACTCATCCTGACCCAGCAAATTCCAACATGTTGCATGACACAACAGCAGAGTAATTTGGCCCTCTACATTGCTACCTCTGTCTTTCCCATATCTAATAGAATAGTCATATTTTCTCTCTTTCATATGTTTTTTTTCTCCCTCTTCTTCAGTTTCAGTGTTCCTACTGAAGTACAAGCTGCGAAGGATTCCCAATGACATACCTTATCTCTGACTCACACAAAAACTGCAGCAACTAGTAAGGATATCTCTGTGTTTCCATGGCATCTCAGAATCATCAATGGGTGGTATGTCACTGCATGATACAATTATCATTCAGTGGAAGATCCTCAAGTTGTGTGTTAGTAACAAGGCCATAAAGTGCAATCCCACTTTTGCTTAGGGTACATTACAGCTTCACAACTGAACAGGGCGTGCAGCCATCATTCTCTGTCTGGTTTTGAGGATACAAAGCAGACCCTTCACATTAATTATATATTCTTCCCAAGAACAAAGAAGTCACTTTCTCTCTGTTTTTTCAAGTGATATATACATTTTTGTCACATAAATAATAAAATATTCTTATTAAATAGTAACAAATTAGTAAGAGTTCTGCTCTTTAGGCTTAGGCAGATTTAGGAGACTACGTGATACATGCAGACTGACAGAGCTGCTTGAGCTGCTGCTTACTGAACAGGTCAGCCAGGTCACACAGAATCCCATACTAAATATCAGTTTCACTAAAGACTCCTGCAAAATTCATTTGCTTGGTGCCAGAGGAATGATCCTAATTGATACTCTTCAGCAACATATATTCCTACTGTTACGGGACTTTATTATCTGCACTAACTCTTTGGCTAATGCTGATGATTAAAAGTCAGTTCTGGGTACATACAGTTTAACAAACAGTGCCTGTAAGAAAAGTGTGGGATTAGGTGACAGATAATGAGGCATTACTACTTAAAGCATTTTTAACTTGCTAAAAGAACTTAACAGAAATTAAAACATAGCTTCTCTGAAGGAAACAAACCATATTGGACATTTTGTGTTCTGAGGGCAGATTGATGGTGCCAGTTTTGGTTTGCACACAGTGCCAAGGTATGACAAGCATTTTGAATTTCTGCCTCCTAGTTACTTCCTTAATTAGTATCCTGAGATCCTCCTCATAACTAAAACTGTCTTAAGATTTGTTTGATCTTGCTTCCAGTTGCATCATAACTGATCACTTACTTAATCCTCGGTATTTCTAAAGTTTTGAAATATAACAGAACCTGAGAATAAATATAATTAGCAAACTGAGTTTTACCAACATCTGTGACATGTTTTTTGTTCCTGGCTTCTGAAGAAATATCTGAAGAGACACATGCATACAAAGATTTAATCACAGGATCAACTGAGTTGTCAATTCATTTCACTGTTTTTGAAATGTTTTGCTAAGTATCAGATTCATTCATAAGATAAAAATCCCTTATGCTTTTCAGTAGTCTAAAATAAGGCCACAAAGAGATGAGAAATGTATAATTTTACTATTAATTTGAGAGCCACCACAGACATTCAACCATAAACATCTTAAAATTCTTAATAACCTTAGCTTCAATCTTCAGCCACCATATTTTTCAGTGGTACCAAAACTCTTTTAACAAAGCATCCATTTTAAAGATTACATCCATCATGGCTAGGAAAGATAACAATTTTCATGTATGTGCAGTTATTTAATACTTTTAGTTTCCTAATTTGCTATCAAACTTAATTTAGTCACAGTTCAGGGCCTGCAATCATTACTGAAGACAACAGGTTGCATTTTTCAGTGTGAAAAGCACTCTAGGACTGAAAAGTGAAATGTCTGATTTTCAAAAAAACCCTTCATTTAAACAAACAGGTGACTATTCCAGCTTGCCCTTTGAAAGCGTAATGTTTGTACCTAGGGAATATTTATTAAATACCACTTGGGACCATTATTGTTATTAAATTACATGGGAGTTTCCATTATAAATGGTATTTTGTAATAAAAGAAAATAAAGATGTGTTAAATGTATGAATACTGTGGAATTATATAAATAGCTTTCCTAAAAAAGAAAAATAAAGTGATGAAGCTTTTCCCGATATCTTTGCATTATTTGTTGCAAAAACATATGCTATGCACATGATGGCTGTATAAAAAGAACAGGCTGCTCATAAAAATACAGTCTAGAGGAAACAGCATGTGGTAGTTTTATATAGTGTGTCTTAAGATTTAGAGAAACACATCAATATAACTGACCAAGAATGAATGCTCAAAGAAGTTGACCCCATATAAGAATTTCTGTACATTTTTTTATTTCTAAGCATCAGAAAGACACAGAAAGAGGTGAACGTGAAACCAGATATAGATGAAGAAAACGAGTATCCAGTATTTTAGTTTATGGTCAAATTTTGCCTTAACTTTTTCTTAGCTAGCTTTTTCCAAGCTAGCTTTTTCCCTAGTTGTGACGAGTCGAGGGAGGGAGGGAGGGAGGGAGGGAGGGAGGGAAGGAAGGGAGTGGAGAAGAAAAATAAAACAAGAGGAAAAAAATTAAAAAAAAAAAAAGAGAAAAAGAAGAGTCTTTGTCAGCATTGGTCAAAACCAAAAGTATCTCTGACTATTTCATCATCTTGAGTTTTTGTACTACCAAGCAAATCAGAGTACTGGTTGTGCTATGTACAACATCTTCAGGGATATGCAAATGAAAGAAACACCTTGCAAAGAACAGTATTGTACTAAGCTGGGCAACTCAAGGATACTAATGAAAACCACTGTGTGCCTAATCTTGATTTACTCTTCTGTTTTTCCTTTTTTTTAAGGCTGATATCTTTTCTAAAGATAACAATAGCTAAAGAAACTGCAGTGCAGACAGACGTTCCTGATTTTTGTGAACAGGTGCACCTTGCATACTTATTCTGATGCACAGATGCTCAGATCATAGAGGAAAAGACAGAAGGGGAAAAAAAAAAACAAACCCCAAAAAACTACCAAAACTATGATTATTCAATCTTTTTCCCATGTCTGGTAAAGCTCTGATTTCCCTTCTTTCACCTCTCCATTTCAACTCTCCCTTTTTCATGACTGCATCACTTATTCTATAATGTCCAAGAGATTTCTGCAAGGACTTCACAACTGCATTCATAACCTCAGTTCTGCAGTGAATAACTTGGACATTTTGGAGCTAGTAGCACAGAGCAGAGAAGATGCAAGACTGCTTCTACCTTGTAGTTTAAGAAGATGGGCTATATCCTCCCATTATGACATATAGCCAAGCAGCAAGCTGAAGGATTTCTTGCTATTTCCAATACAGATAGAGTAATCTGGTCTGATTTCACCAGAATGAGAAGGGGAAGAAAGAAAATACCAGCCTTTGGAAAATTCTCACACTTTTTTTCTGAATGTCTTTAATGACCAAAGTCCAACCACTGTTGAGATAGATGGATTATTGTCCTGCCCTTCACTCCTTCCAGCATCTTGAAGAAAGTTAACATGGTGCTTAGCAACAACCAGCAGCTTCTGGAAATGTCAGCATCTCCTAAAGAGATTAAAACCATATTATTTCAGGGACAGGTGGTATGAAAAAAAATAACCCCTAATTTGAGGTGGGGAGAAAGGTTATCCTTTAGTAATTATTATCATATAGAAACACACACACACAAATTGTTACCAATTTTAATTCTGCTACACAGAATTAAAATATAAAAAGTTAATATTATACAGAATTAAAATATTAAAATAAATAAAAACCTCACAGATTTTAAACTCTGGCTCTCAAAGGACAAAAATATTTCTTTCTCTTCTAATATACTTGATTTTTACTACATGTAATATTTCCTTGTGGGAAGCTCTTTGGCAGTGCATAACTGAATGCTCACTAATGTCTGTTGGACAAGCTCGACTCCCACGTGTACCTTTCCTCATGCTTTTTTTTTTCAAGGTCATTACTATCCATTCATCAAATGACTGTCTAATGAAACACCTGAAACCCCTCTATTCCTTGCCTTACATGGCATTTCTCCTTTCCTCCTCCTCATTCCAGTGGATTTTAAAATTGAGAGATTTTAGTGATAGAGAGAAGAAAAAGTACATCTCCTCCTTCTCCTGGCTCAGCTTCTTATGACCCTTGCCTGAGATGGTTAGACACTTACATGTCAGACACATTGTGGGTATTTCTAAACCATAATTTCCACCTTGTTCAACAGGAACCACAAGCTGAGTGAAACAGCAGCTGAGTGGAATCTGAAAGCCAAGAGCTGTCGCATTACACACATCTTCCTGTTGTCAGAAGGCACATTCAGGACTAATCAGGATGAGCTCATTCAAAGCAAGAGGCCCTGAAGTGCCAGAGGACCAAACTGTACAGGAAGTAGGTATGGAAGTAATGAGAGCCTAACACTCTTCAAAGGCCTTATTTCTGGTTAAGACTACCCATTAAAATTAAAACTGAAATTAAAAATAAAATAGTGGCCTAGACTCAGTAAAATACTGAATGACCTTGTAAAACTAATAAGCTTTGTCTCTACCATAGCTGATCTCACCACATGCTTGTTCCATTGAGCAGCAACTGCACAGCTTGTAAGCAAAAAGGTTTCTTGAAGCTGACAACGCAGCACTGCTTTCTTACAAGACTCCTCCAACAAGCAATAGGTCCAAACACAAGTTGGTTTTGTCTAACATCTTTTTAGGACCATTCTAACTCACATGTCCAGCCAAGTACTGAAATCCCAAGTCTTTATGCACAATATGCAAAAAGACAATCTGCAGTCTTCTAAACTTCATTACTCATGTAGTGTCAGGCAGTTGCCATTCCCTCCTGGGCAAGTTTTCCTCACTGACTTGAGAATCTCCCTACCCCTATTCCCTTTTACTGCAGTAAGAACAAGACATTGACTGAACTTGCAAGTGCTTCATTAAACAGATGTTGATGGGAATTATCATTGCTCTGCCAGACTGCTACAGCTCATATCCTTAATCTCTATTTTTTGCCTGTCCTTTTCCCTGTACTCATCTCAAATTTCTTATTTATTTCCTGGTTTTAACTCTTCAGTTCATGCACCTACGTATCAGCATATATCCTGATTTCCCTCCTTTGTTGAATTAATATATATACCATATCTGTGATCCCTATCTATAAATCTGCATGAAAGTGAGTGGTTTTTTCCTGTGCTGTCACACTGCTTAGGACTACAGATTTCTTATTATTGACTGAAATTAACAATCAGAATCATGTGAAGGAGCACATACTACCAGCTTCCACTTCAGTCAATAAATAAGCTTTTACATTTTTCTTAATTATGACTGGCCAATATGTGAGTGACAAATTCCTGTGGCCTTGCATAACTTTCAGATCACCCTTTTAAGAAGAGATTTGAAAACATTGGTCCCATATCTAAAGTGAAAGATGTCAGCTCTACAAATTAATTCAGGAAGACAGAATGGAAAGAGGATTTATATATAAGGACGAGAGAAAAGCTATGTGCACTAGGCTAAAGACAGATACACAATTGGGTATCTGCGTGTATCTACAGTGGAAACATCTGCTGGCTCTTATTGCTGCTGCTATCCTCTTTTCTTCTATTTCCGTTCTTTTGCTTCCCAGCACTCTTTATTGAATGTAGATGCTTTTTCTTTATTATTATTTTGCATCTTTGATTACTAGCTTGTAAAATAATAAAAGCAAAAGAAAATGGAGAAATTGTTTCCTCTAACTCCACCAGATCTAGGCTTTCATGGCTAAGGTCCAACTCAATGCCTAACATTTTAAACTGTTATTTTTAATAATAATAATCATATACAGGGGCTTGCTCATCAGACAGGCCTGTATAACTATAGCTCTATTTATAACCAACAGCTAGCTCCACCTAGTGTCATCCTAATTCATCAGTGAAACAGCAAGCTAAAACCAAATACTATAGGTAAAACTGAAGCCAACTATAAAATCGCTCGTCAGCTGGATGATGGCTGCATACAGCATGCAGTTCTGATTATCAGCATCACAAGGAAAAGACCATTTTAAGTAACTATGGTATGGTGATAGCCAGCCAGCACTCTTAAGACAAGGAGCAATTAGCAGCTTTAGGAGTATAAATACAATACGTGCAATATAAAACAGTTTTACTGCTACCCTGAAAAGGTGAATGGCATTCAAGCTATTTATATGGGTTAGTCTCTACCGTTTCATCACCAACAGCAAGGGCAAATTATTGTTAAATTTAATAGAACTTCTCTGAAATAGAATAACAACATATTTTTTTCTAGTTGTCATCAAAAGTACAGATCTATTTTTGGCTATACAAATCCCGTAGTGATCCTCTCCATTAATAAGTACATGTACCCTCCCAGCACTTACAAAATAATTTTAAATACCTCTCAGAGGTGATCAAAGCAGGGCAATGCTCAAACTAGCTAAGAGTATATCAGTTTTACTGCTCTTTACCTTCAAACTTTCTAAAGGTTGGTTCACTACTGTGTATCTAGAAACATCTATCTTTCTAAAACTGTTACAGCTTTAGTCAGCAACATTTAGTGTTTAATAGCCTGATCCCCTTTTGACAAGACTACACAGAGCACAGCCAGCAAAGTCATTTAAAATAAAGTCAGAAAAGCAAATATCCAGCATAGTAAGAGAACTCTTGATCATCAATCACATTGGAAAAAAAAATGACAGACCTAATGAAGATAGGAGCTTATAGTGAAAGAAAGCATTTTGCAAAGCAAAATAATCCAAATAATTTAACATAATCATAACTTGTGAGCTATCAAGCAGTGTTTCAATGGTTGTTGGACTTCCAAAGAAGAAAAACAGACAGACTGACAGGTCCTGCCTTGCATTTAGAAAACACTTTTACTTCTTAGATCAAGGCTGACCCACTCTGACAGAGCTGAGATCTGTTTTAAACCTGTTCAAATCACCTGTTGGGAGCTGCTTAGCATTTTCACCCTAGTGGTGATAAAATATATTTCAATATGTACAGGATACACTTAACAACTGCTCACTGTGGCAAAGAGGGAGCATATACACTGGGGGGGGGGGGGGGGGGGGGGGGGGGGGGTCAGACAGGAGGAAAGAACATATACTAAGATGATACATACACCAAAGCAAGGACCTTTGCATTTCCTCAAACTTTCTTGAAATAAGCAGTTGAAACTTATGCTTGTGACTCATCTAAAGTATTCACAGCTAAATTCAAGAATTATATGAAAACCTCACTGCAATACAGAATATTAATTTAATAAAATGCACACGAAAATGCTCTCTGATATTTCAAAAATAAGAGAATACTCCAGTTCTCAATAATTTAGCAGTTGCTGTCATTTCTCATTAACAGCTTTCAAAATGCTATCCGAAACAAGCTGATATAGAGAAATTAAGGGCAGTAATCAAGCGAGAAATGATAGACCAGCTGGGTAGGCATCAAGTTGGCAAAACGTGAATACAGTTCAATAGCTGAAACAGATGCTGGAGTTGTTGAGAAGCCCTGCAGGAGATATTGATGTATTTTCTTTATAAAATACCAAACAACCAAATAAATGTCAAGAGCTAAAAACTGATAGGAAATAAAACCTGTCAAAAAACTAACTATAAAGCGGAGACGTGCAATAATATCTTTTCGCTATATCAAAACATTCAGTACATGCATCTTCATTTCCTCGGGATCCCTGAATATGCCAATACATCAGTCAGAGCTTGCTAGTGAATCAGAGGGAGCCTTTCCCAGTCTTGTTTCACATTCGTTTGTTTCTATTTACCTAAGGCTTCACAGACTTAGAAAATACTTTATTCTTCAGTCTCATCCTAACACAACACTCTCTTTCAAGCAAGCGATTCCCCGAGCTTGGAGGCGAGAAGGAAAGAAAGGGTAACACAAGCATAAATGAAACTGCAAAATCCATTTTGCACGAGGAACGTTGTTTTCAGAGTTTCAAGACCTCGGCAACAAATCCTCTGCCATCAGCGGCAGCTCGTTCTAGCATATGCTTTGTCATGGTCAGTTTCTAATTACATTCATAATGATGCAATAGCTTTGATAATCCTACCTTCCATGCCAGCTGCTTTTCTTGTCACTCCATCATGCCAATAAGTTGGCTGCCGTAAGAAATCAAGATAGTGCAAAACAGCATCTTTCCCCTGCATCTGTCATCTTCCTGAAAGCATTCTATTACTGCCGACTGCTGGGAACCAGAAAGTCTATTTGAATTCCAGCAGCTCCCCTTTCGCATGATTCAAGTTAGGTTAGGTGGGCATGCCTAACATGATTCTCTCCATCATTTATTATGCAGCTGCTACACCATCGGCGTGGTAACCACTCTGACTTTATCTGATACGTCAGTCTTGCAAACCTCTACCTCCGTGCAAACACAGGAGACACAGAAGCATCTTGCATTTAATGAGCATTCTCCCTGCCTAAAGAGAGCGCATCTGCAAATCAGTTTCAAATCCTGCTGCTCACATTGTCCTCTAAGGCTGATGTAAATGTTTGAAGATTTTTTTTTTTTTTTTTATTCTTGCATTACGTCTCTTCAGAAAGCACAGTTCTTCGTGCATGCTTGAATTATTCACACTTCAGCTAAACGTTTGCTGATTTGTGTCCAACCAAACAGCACTTTCCCATTGAAACTCTCTGCTCGAAAGCTACTTCTGAATAACAGTGCTGTACATTCAGGCTCTCAACTCTGTTTCATTTTAAACATGGCTTTTATAGCTACACCTCAACAAATACATTTAGTTCTTTTCATGCAATAAATGGCTGTCTAATGAGGGAAAAGTACATTTTTAAGCAGTTTATCTAGGTCTACCTGTAGGTGACTTTTGCTTTTTGTGCTTTAAACATTTTAACGGTAAGTGGATGGCTCTGTTAGAATATCTTTATATTCTTAAAGTGGTAAGAACACCACCATAAGCTGTTTTTTGCCAGCCTGTGGAGGACACTCTCAAATGACAGTTTGCTTAACTGCTTCTGAGTATTGTGAATTAAAGGGATAGGATTGTTTTGTTGTCTTTCTATTTATATTTTCTGTTGGAGTGGGGGAAAATCATGCTTGTGTCAGTGATTTCAAAAGAATATTAATAGAAATTGACATATACACATCAATCATCCTCCAAGTTAAATTAGCTGCGTCTCCTCCCACCACTTCTGCCTGCAGTTCAGAGTCAAGGCGTTTCATATTTAATGCATCTGCTTGCTCATAAGCTGAATAAACATCTCTAACCCTGCACTACAAAGTTTGAATACCTGGGAGAGAAAAAACGAACAATTTAACGTGTGCAACTGTCTGGCTAAAACATGTTAGTTAAGTGAAGTACTAAAGGAGATCAAGGTCTACTGATGGAGTAATACCTCTCTCCTTAGCCTTCGCAGAATGACAGAGGAGGAGAGAGGAAGGAGAAAGGGCACAGTCCCCCGGCAAGAGCTTTCCCTTGCAGTGGCAGCCAGCTCAGCATCACTCACCAGTTCTCATATTCCCATCTCAAAAGGCTCATATGGTTTTACTTAAGCCTCACTTCTTCACTCAGATAAGATGTGTTAAACTTCTCCATGGAATGAAAAACCCTCCACCCCAATGGTTCCTTCCTCTTCTGTAATTTCCTAGTCTCGGTTAAGTTCCTGAATCTCTTGGTAGTGAAAAAGGAGCTTGAAAACATGAGGAGCTCAAAGTCACAGAAAGTGAAGGGGTGGGGGAGCAAAAAAGGTAAGACAATCTCCTACTTTGAAAAAATCCAAATAAAAACCAAGGACATCCGATAGATTTCTATAAGCCTCCTGCATGGGTGTTGCCAGTGGGTGCAGCTGCAGGGCTTGTTCCTCTTCACCCCTCACGGATCCCCAGCCCCAGGGCTGGAGTCCCAGGGTCCCCAGATTCTGGGCAGAGGGGCTGGCGTGCTCCCCTGGTAAAAACCCACTGATGGACAGTGACAGGAGCAGGTGGGTGCTGGGAGATGAAGCGCAGGATAGCTCCCAGATCTGCTGGGAGGTATCTGACTCCCTGCTCTCACCCACATCTAAATGGCACAGCTGACACCTGAATGAGCTAACATAGCATGGCACAGTTTATATTTAATACTGTATTTATTCCTAGAATGCTGCCAGAAAATGCTTTTTTAGAAATTTCATGTAAATAAAGTAGAATTACTACATCTGTTCCTCTGTCTGTAGCAGCACATACCAACAAGCTAATTTTGCATTCAAGACAACAGAGATAGTCCCATCCTATAGTTGCAAAGTGCACAACTATAAAATGCCTATCTGAAAATACTGTCAGCTCATTTTTGTTCACAGTTCAAGTAATTTCTGAAGTGAAACAAACCAGACAGTGAGGACTGACTTTGAAGTCAGCATAAATCCAAAGTACATAAAAGGATATGCTTAATATTTCACACTCATAGCTGCATTATGATTTTTTAAACCATAGATACAGCAACAAGGAATTTACATGGTATTTCACAAAAGCTCATATAGCCTGTAGTTGCAAGGAAGACCTATAGTACCAAAAAAATCACCATAGGTTTGATTTCTAGTTTAGTGAATTTTGAGCTGCACAAGATTATAGACAGACATATCTAGAAAAACATTTAATATGATAATAAACAAAATAATACTGGTAAGAAAATGGTAACATCTAGTCTGCCATAAATATGCCTTAGCAGAATCCAATCACCATTCAGATACCTAAGAAGGGAGTACAAAAAGGGGGAAACAGCCAAAGGGGGAAACAGCCCAAGGGTGGGAGGGAGAAAAAGAGAATTATGTAAAACATTTCCAGAAACATAAGCATGGCATTCCAAGAAGGATCCATGGAAGTTTATCATTCAGTATTGCTGCCCTCCAGCACAGTATATATGACACAGTGTAGTTTATCCACAGAGACTATTCCCATTCAGATCGGGTCTATGGGAAGTAGCCATTTTTCTATAGGAAAGGAAAAAAAAAAAACACACCTATTTTGTTAATTTTAATTTTTTTTTTTTTTTTTTTTGAGGACTAAACTGTAATATATCAGTTTTGTATTCTTCTGTGTACACTACTTGTATAGAAAAACAGCCCAGAGATGAATAGAGAATCTGGGAGGAGAAACCAGTATCAGTCATTCTGTCCATACACTAATAGGCCAGATTAATAGCTGGCTTTGGTCTCTAGTTTTTCCTGCATTTTCCTGAGAAAACAACAGCCTTGGTTTCTTCTTTTTGTAACTGGATACAGCATATGCATTGATATAATTAATAGTAACACACCCATATGGAATGAACTGCTTTAGATAGAAAGCTCCATGGGTACCACTCCCAGACTCTACAATAACACAGATACATAATTTTTTGTCTTATGCAGAGCTGTCCCCAGTCTGGAAAAAGCAGAAGTAAACAACACGTGGAAAAAATAGTCATCAAGTGGTGTTCTGCTTTTTACAGTACTGAACCATGTTGGTTTTGTGTCTGGTGGGGTGTTGGTAGTGGGAAAAGGGGCTATGGGGGTGGCTCCTGTGAGAAGCTTCTAGAAGCTCACCCAGCTCCAATGTTGGAGCCACCTCCGGCCAAAGTCAAGCCAATCAGCACATCTGTGGTAAACATATTTAAGAGGGGTAAAAACCTGCTGGGCAATTAATTTTCTTCTTAGACAGGAAAAACGATGCGAGAGTAACAACTCTATGGACACCAAGGTCAATGAGGAAGGAGGAAGCAAGGTGCACTGGAGCACATTTCCCTGCAGCCTATGGCGAGATGGCAGGCTGACCCATTGCAGCCCTTTCAGATCAAAGGTGGAGCAGATGTCCACCTGCAGCCTGTGGAAGACCCAATGCTGGAGGAAGTAGCTGAACCCAAAGAAGGCCATGACTCTGAAGGAATTCTGTGCTGGAGAAGTCCATTACTAGGAGGACTACACACCTGCAGAAGGGACCCACACTGGAGCAGTTCATGAAGAACTGCAGCCCATGGGAAGGACTCATGTTGGAGAAGTTAATGGAGGACTGTCTCCTGTGGGAGGGACGCCACATTGGAGCAGTGGAGAACTGCATGAAGTCCTCAGCCTGAGGAGGAAGGAGCAGCAGAACCAACATGTGACAGACTGACCACAAACCCCACTCCCTGCCCCCCTGCACTGCTAGGGGGAAGGAAGTACAGAATTTAAGAAGAGAGCTGAGCCCAATAAAAAGAGAGAGGTGAGAAGAAAGAGTTGTATTTAAGACGCAATTGTATTTATTATTGTCCTATTATTCATTTCAGAAATTGGTGTTGGTTTTGTTGTTCAAATCAAATTTTGCTGTTTCTCCAAATCAAATCTGTGACCATAATTGATGAGTGAGCCTTACCTGTCCTTTGTCTTGACCCTCGAACCTTTTGTTCTATTTTTTCTTCCCAACCGTGTCAGAGGGGGTAGGAATAAGCAAGCAGCTGCATGGTGCTTTGTGGCCAGGTGGGTGGGCTCAAACCACAACATGAACTCAGTAGGCAAAGAAACTCCAGTCTATTTGAGTGACAACAGCATGACAAAGGAAGGAAGCCCATCTCTCTTCCTAATCCATCTGCAGCTTATGGCGAAAACACGTCTGCTCATTTTAACTTCTTCACTGCTACTAGAGCCACTAATTGGCATATTCAGTGTGCTTGAGTTTGATTATGTTGGTGTGTGCACGTTACAACAATAACTAAGATATCACGTAAAATCTCTTCTTGCTGCCCTTTCTTATTTTCTTTGTTTTCCTCTTTGTAAGTACTAGTGACTCCAACTAAGTAAGAGTAGATAATGGATCACTGAAAAAAACCAAGCAGATTGGCCTTGACCTTCAGACCTACATGATGCTCTACATGAAGCTCTCTTTCTAGTATGCAAAAATGAATGTTGATTTTAGCTAGCAAAAATTGTTAATTTGCTTATCTAATTTGTCTCCTGAAGAAAGAAAATTTATCTTCCTTTTTAATCTGCCTTCCATTATTCTTAGATACTTTGTCACTCCCCCAGTAAACAACTAATTCAATCAATCAGTCATGCAAGAAAATAACTTAATGATATACTGTGCACATATAGATTAATAAACCTCCAGTAGAAGCACTGGAAAGTTTGATGGACAACAGAAACAGGAATTATTAGTTATTTCCTTTTGTTAATCATTCTATATTAACTACTCAATTCCAGGACTTTTGACATATGATTATAAAAGTAAGCTGTCCATAAAGAATCCCTTTGCCATAGAGTTCAAGCCATTAGTACTTTAATTTTAATGACAATATCTCAATAGTTTAGAGATTATGACTTCTGACAATTATGCCACATGCAGCTTTGACTGCTCAAAGACTTAAAAAAAAATTGATACAGCGTAGTATATAAAACACCAAAAAAGAACAATGCATACAAAGTCACATCTCTAGAAACTAAAAGCCCAGTGTAACTGTCATCTCCATATAGATGCTTCCAAGTGCTGGGACTCCAATGGAACTGTTCAAAGGCCCAGTCACCTGGACAGGAACACTGTGTTGGCCAAAGTAACTTTTCAGATGTGGAAGTTTGAAGTCATCCAGACAGGCAGGATGATCATTCCAGGAGCTGAAACTTTCAGGGGCTTGAAAATGTTCAGTCATCTGCACCATATTATTTTTTGTGCAAAAGTCATAATTTTTTTTAACTGAATCTCAGGTGTATGGAGTTCATCCAAGTTCATGCATTTGTCATAAACTGATATCTCAGAAAACATTTACCTGAGGACACGTTAGGAGGACTCATGACCAACCTTTCCAAGTGAGACTGACCCTGTTTTGCAAAGTTTTATTACAGATGTCCTTAAAACAACCCCAGGATTTCATCTTACAGGACATAGATAAAAAATTATTCACAAAAGATTTTACAGAAACAGTTCTCTGAGGGCATCTCTAATGCCAGAGCACAGCACACTAAAAAGTGGATATTCTACATCAATTTTGAATATTGCTGTATGATATAGTCATCTGAACACTGCTAGAAATCTGGATAATAAGATCTTTCAAATGCAGCAACTGTTGAGGATTTTTAATGCAGCATCCACTTATGTCTGATAAGCCAATACACAGTCTACATTTTGTTCTCACATAGCATATATATTTCAGTGCCAGTGAATTTAAAATACTAGGTTCTAGCAAGAAAAAAAAAAATCTAGTTAACTCTTCTCCAAATATTTAACATACATCAGAAAGCAGAAACATACAGAGTTTCACTGTTTGACACTCAGAGAATTAGTGACCTTGAACTCTTCAGGAAACGCTGTTAACCTCCCTTAAGGAAGTGTGGTATACTCAGTACAAAACGGAAAAACGACATGAAGTTTTAAGATGCTAATTATGTAAAGAATGTATTTTGTTCTCTTACAGCTCATTTTAAATTAGACTGACTATCTACACAGCTTTAACCTTCTTCCGTTTGTACCTTTACTTCTTTAGGAAAAGATGCTGTTCAGCAACCCTAGGCTTGAAATAATTACTAAGCATCTTCATTTGTTAATTCCTTCTACAGCTGCAGTCCATGTAAGGTGCATATTAGATATACCAGGAAAAAGAAAAAAAAACCAACCAAAAACAAACACCAAAAACCAACCAAACAAAAACCAGCCACAACAAAACAACCAAAAAACCAGACCTACCATACATTCACAGCCTGCCCTTCTGTGCAGCCTGTGTGCCAGAATTCAGCTTGCAGTGTTTTCGCGTCCATGAGGACTCTCATTTGGCATAGCTCTCCAGTAATCTCTCTGTGTCCATCTCCATTTTTACAAAATACAGACGATTGTCATGTAAGATGGGATCTGGTTAAATGGTAGCTGTTCTAGAAATGTTTTGGAGATCACAGATCACATGCTCTTAAATGTTTTTTATTGGTCATTTCTACTGCTACTCCACTTATATTCTGGTTTAGTAGTACTTTTGATTCATTGAATTGGTTTCTCAATGGATCATTAACTATGTGGTAACACACATATGACAGCTATGTGTTAAAAAACTAATTAAAGCAAATTCTAACACATTCCAAATTCCTGTAGTATCTCAATCAGACTTATCTTCTCACTGTTTCTTTGCTGTATTTATTCCCAAATTATCTAAGCAGTTTGGGTAAATGGTATTAATATTAAAAATTAAGATTGCTGCTGAGATTATAACTGCTAACACTAGTCCAAAATGTCCAAAGATGGAAACTGAGAGTCCTTAACTGGCAAGACTTTGTAAGACTTTGTTTTTCAATTGAGTGCTTAAGATAAAATCCCAAGCAACATTTTTACATGAGTCCATTAGAAACCAGGAACTGCTTCAGAAAACCCTAGCAAATCCCTTAAAAACCAAACCAAACACCCCACACAGACAGCATTTATTGAATCCCTTTCAGTACATTAGAAGGTTCCCAAGACCCTAAAAAAATACATTGCAGAAATAAAATTCCTTAGTACTCATTGTAGGGCTGGGCATACAATCTGGGTTTTCACTGACCAATGGTTTTCCCACCATTTGTGGTCCTGGATCATATAAGCAATTCAGAGCACACACCAATGACATGTGGAAACTATGTTTTTGGAGGTGAACAGCTTGTCACTTTCCCAGAACAGATACAGCAGTGACAGTTTCAGAGATATTAAAATCTTACAAGATTTTACATTTACTGTTTCTGTAACAAGAAATAAAACTACACAGTGTCATAAGGAGTTGTTTTAATACATATTATAATTTAACGCAAAACAAAAAAATCCATCTTAGTCACACGCTTATTGAGTGAGCTCTCACCGCAGTATCTAGGGCTCTTGCCACAGTGCAAGTTAACAGTGGGTGTCACAAAGAAGAATCTTCCACCTTTCCCTCCTTCCTTTGCCAGCAGAAAGAATATAGGACACAAGGAAATGGCATCAAGCTGCACCAGGGTAGGTTTAGGTTGGACATTAGGAAAAACTTCTATACCAAAGGGGTTATCAATGACTGGAATAGGCAGTCCAGGGAAGTGGTTGAATCACAATCCCTGGGTGTATTTAAAAGCCACCTAGATATGGTGCTCAAGGATATGGTGTAGTAGCAGCACTGGTAGAGTTCGATAGCAGTTGGACTTGATGATCTTAAAGGTCTTTTCCAACCATAGAGATTCTGTGATTCTGGGACTATATCCACATTTTGTACGTATCACTGAAGAACCTGCTTTAACACCAGAGATTTAAGAGTGGATGTCTACTATTTTATTACAATGTATTAATCAAGTAGAAATACGAACAGACAAAACCAACTTCATTTGCTGGAAACTAATGCGACCTTGGGGGGGTGTGTGTGTATTTTTGTTTGTTTTTAATATGGAATTTGAGATAAAAATCTAAATCTGAAACAAAAACTGAGTTCTTCTACAATTGTCAGTGCCCTACAACCTTCTCAACTTTAACATAAAGAGAGCTTGAATGACTCTTCTTCACGTGAAGCCTGAAGAAGAATCCACATCTCTAAGTCATCTTTTAAAAAATGTTTTGGAGATTTATCCCACGTTTTTGCCTTGCCTCATCTAGTTATGTAATTCAGACTCACTCATGCTCTAGAATCCTCACCAGTTTCATTACACTTCTTTGGACACACTTCAGGACCTCAACGTTCTTCTTGTAGTGAGGAGGCCTAAACTAAACACAACATTCAAGGTGCAGCCTCACCATTTCTGAGTACAGGGAATCGATAACTTCCCTACTCCTGCCAGCCACACTATTTCTGATACAAAGCAGGATGCTGTTGGCCTTCTTGACCACCTGGGCACACTGCTGGACAGGTGTTGACCAACATCCCTAGGTCCAAGCAGCTTTCCAGCCATTTGTTCCCAAGCCTGTATCATTGCAGGGGGTTGTTGTGACCCAACTGCAGGCCCCAGCACTTAGCCTTGGTGAACCTGATATCACTGGCCTCGGCCCTTCAATCCAGCCTGTCTGCATCTCTCTATAAAGTATTTCTTCCCTCATGCAGATCACCACTCCTACCTAACTTGGTGTAATATGCAAACTTACTCAGGGTGCTCTCAACCCCCTCATCCAGATCATTGATGAAGACACTAAACAGAACAGTCCCCATTACTGACCCTAACTCGAGATCCTGATCATACAATGGTTTCAAACCCATACCATGGTAAGAGAGGATGTTGCTTTGTGGGACAACACAAACTAAAAGCTCCCTGTAAACTCCAAAGCCAGTCAGTGTAGCAGGGACCATTGTCCAAGCTGTGGGGCATCTCAGCTTTACATGTAGGACCCGTTGCCTTCCCTCTCCAAACTTCTGCCAATCTTCCTTCAGTTACAGAGTAGCTATTCCTATCTCCCCATTCACAGGACATTCATGTTTCCTATTTTTCAATACTTTGAGTATTTTATTTAATTTTTTTTTAATCCCCAGACTGGTCAGAGCACAGTGATTTATTTGGGCTGCCCTACAGGCCTTAGTTAGAAGGGCGTATAACAGTAATTTAGAAGGTGCTTCAGCAAGAACCTTTTCTCCCTCAGCCAGAGATGAAAGCAGATTTAGGGGAAGGCATGACCCTTAAAGAGTCAATTCCCAGGCAAAGGCAGGAATTGGAGAAACTCATGGCATCAGCCCTCCAAATCTCGCATCTGTGGTGGCCCTGAGCCATGTGTGAGATCCTGAGCACTTCCCAAATAGGTGGGAACATGGGAGGAAGAAGTAACAATCTGCACTGTATGTGTGCTTAATGAACAACTCCCAAATTAGTGGAATTAGTAAAACTGTGGCCTAATTAAACGCTCTCTCTTGCATCTTGTCAAACTTCCAGCATATCTGGGACAATGAATGGCACCAGTGAGCAGAGTGGCAGCTGCCAAGGGTCACTTTGCTTGCCAGGCTTCATTTTTAACATTATTTTGAATAATATCAGTGTGCAATCAACTTTGTATTGTATCAATACAAAAGCTGAGACTTTGATTATAGCAACAGAGTACATTAGCTCGAAGTTTTGTTAAAACAACTATAAAAGTCAAATTCTTAAACCAGGTATTGCATATGGAAACAAAATGTTGTGGGAATATGTGGTCCCTAAGCAGTTAATATATTTTATTTCCACTATTCAAAATTCAGGCCACATTCTACTAAGCCTATAACATGGTATTACATTACGTGATTTGCACTAATTTACATGACCAAGCTTTTTTATGCAAAAAAGGCAGAACTTAATGACCTTGTTATCACCAAAAAAAAAAATTATCTTAAAAATTTCCTGGGAAACCATGACTTCAGTCAACACAAACAGTAAGCCAGTTCTGGTAAAAGTGACAAACACGCTCCCAGTTCAGTAGGACCAGTGAACAACCCACGGATGCTGCAGCATGCAGCACCCCTCTAGGTCATTTGGAGCTACTAGATCTGGCCCAAAGCACAGAAAGTTGAACAATAAGGCAAGTAAAATGGTATCCCAGAAAGCAAACACAAAGACTGCATAAAGAACGGTTTGTCATGCATGTGGTACCCAAAGTTATTCATGCAGTGCAAAAATTTCAGCAAGAGCAGTGGCACCTGAGATGATTTTTGTGCCTTTCTCTCATACAGATAACCAGCAATTCCACCCTCTCCTGAAGCCTCTCCTTTATAAAATAGGAGTACTCAAATTTGGTCCATAATCAACAGCCAAACTTGTCCAGAATGCCAAGGCCATCTCTGCAATTTTGTCTGTACAGTTGGTGTGGACATGACACAGTGAGGACTCATCATTAATTTTTTTTTTATTCTAGTTCATGCATTTTACACAACTTTATATTCTTAAACTGTCTTTTTCCTCTGCAGAATTACTGGAACATATTTCAGGCTGAATTAGGAACAGCTGTGGAAAAGAAAGATAATATTTCTATACCATGGTCCATGCTGGTTTCCCATCAATGCGTATTAACCACCTTTTCTATCTTGACTTTAGTAAGACATTTGACACCATTTCCCACAGTGTTCTATTAGAGAAATTGACTGCTCTTGGCTTAGAGGGGCATACACTTTCCTGGTTGAAAAGCTGGTTAGATGGACAAGTCCAAAGTGTTGTGGTCAATGGAGTTAAATGGAGTTGGCTGCCAGTCTGGGGAGTACTGGGGCTACTCCTGTTTAACATAATCATCAATGATTTGGATGAGGGAATAGAGAGCACCCTTGGTAAATTTGCAAATGACACCAAGGTGGGTGGAAGTGTCCATCTGCTTGAGGATAGGGAAGCTCTACTGGGGGATATAGATAGGCTGGATCACTGGGCCAAGGCCAATTCCATGAGTTTCAATAAGGCCAAATGCCGGGTCCTGCACTTGGGCCACAACAACCCCCAGCAGCGCTACAAGCTGGGGAAGGAGGGGTTGGAGAGCTGCCAGGCAAAGGACCTGGGGGTGTTGACTGACAGCCACCTGAACATGAGCCAGCAGTGTGCCCAGGTGGTCAAGAAGGCCAATGGCATCCTGGCATGTATCAGCAATAGTGTGGTCAGCAGGAGCAGGGAGATGATCATTCCTCTGTACTCTGCACTGGTGAGGCCACATCTGGAATACTGTGTCCAGTTTTGGGCCCCTCTCTACAAGAAGGACATTGAGGTGCTGGAGAGGGTAGAGAGGAGGGCTACAAAGCTAGTAAAGGGTTTGGAGAATGTCTCTTATGAGGAAAGGCTGAGGGATCTGTGACTGTTTAGCCTCGAGAAAAGACAGCTGAGGGAAGACGTTACTGCCCTCTACAACTACCTGAAGGGAAGTTATAGTGAGGCAGAAATTGGTCTGTCCTCCCTGGTGACAAGTGACAGAACAAAAGGAAATGGCCTGCAGTTGAACCAGGGGAGGTTCAGGCTGGATGTTAGGTAGCCTTTCTTTACAGAAAGGGTTGTCAGGCATTGGAATGGCCTGCCCAGGGAGGTGGTCGAGTGACCATCCCTAGAAGTGTTTAAGAGCCAGTTAGATCATATGCTTATGGACATGGTTTAGTGGGTTTTCATATGGCTAGGAATAAGGTTGGACTTGATAATCTTTAAGGTCTTTTCCAGCTGAAACTATTCTATGATCTTATGATTCCCAGAAGGGCCTGCTCATGTTTTCCCTCACTAAGAACAACAAAAGCCCAGCAAAGATACTTCCCTGGTACAGGTGAAAGCATCTTCATAACAATTTCAGGATTATCCCTGTGTGACATTAATATCAGTACAGTTGTAGTAACTACAGTTGCTGCCATCACTAGATCCCTGAAGCAGTCTCCCTGTCTGTCAGTACTTCCTATTTCAACAGACTTGAGTAAGAGCATCATTCTTGTGTTTCTGCTCTGTCTGGCAAAACAGGGCCACTTTATCAGTCAGAAAATGTCTTTTGATAAACATCAAGAAACCATCATATCAGCACTTCTGTTAGGAAGAGAAGTCAGCTCTCAACTTCCAGGAACAGTTTTGGCCATGAGCCTAAATCAGCATCCACTCCAGACAGAAAATGGGGGAAGAGGGGGAAAGAATGTCACTAAGCAAGTCTCATTCCCACCTCAAGTAGAAAAAAGAAATAAGAAATGCTCAGAGGCCTGAATCATACATATAGGTTTATAGGTCAATCCTTGAGCCCTACTGAATAATACCAAAGCAGTGGGTGCTCTTTACATCTACACAGATTTGTTGCACAATCTTTTCCAAAGACAGGTGTTCAAAGTGAGATCTACGTGTGCCTACTATACTAGAATGAGAAAATCACTTCATAAGTCCAGTATGACAGAACCCAACAAACCCAATGCACAAAAAGACTTACGAAAAAATTGTTTAATGAACTAGCTTTACTTTGTTCACAGTTTGTCGTTTCATGGAAAATACTGTTCAACTGAAATGTATTCGTTATGTGAATACACTAAAAGTTCTCTTAATTAAATATAGCCTGACAGTAGGTCATTTGCTGCACGTGTTGGAATACTTGATCTTTAAGAAGGCTGTGATATGAATGGGGACATATGACAAGATACACTTTCTTTTTGCCTTACAGAGTAAGTGTAACTAACACTCACTAGGAGGACTTTACAAAAAGCCCTAAGGGTCCGAGTATGTCTGTGAAAGGACTTGCAATTTATGGTGAATCAATAAAGAGAACCATGAAAACATTAAGGTTTATTTTTTACCTTTTTTTTTTTTTTTCTTTTCTGGGCCACTTGTGCTTTGCCTGAGGCATCATTCCAAGAAAAGTTAGGCTGCTGTAAAATTTATTGTCTAGGACAAGAGTTTGAATGCAATTTTCTCTCATCACATTCACACAAAGATATTGCACCTTCCTGTACTATCCTAGCTAAGAAAGGCATATTTAATTGCTTCTGCGTCAGGTTGTGGTTGGGGGTTTGGGGAGCTTTCTTCTATCACTATGTCAAGTAATACCACAGCACTGTGTACTGTTCCACTCCCAGTGTGCATACTCAACTGTGGGAACTTAAAATTTGTTTACCAGGAGCACTGATGTGAGCAAAATTTGATTGCTTGAATGTTCTCTGGAAGCAAAACACAGAAGTTAGACAGCACCTACAGTAACTTTGCTTTTTAAATAAACAAATTAAAGAACTAGGAAATTTCCTAACATAGGTAAACAAATCCAGCTTTAAATGATGTTTAACCAAAATTGAGCAAATAATATCAATTATGTCCTTGAATGCACTGATGGATGATAGTTTATTAAACTGGAGCTGGATGGCACCTGTAGCAATAGGACGTGCGGTAATTGTTTTAAACTAAAAGACGACAGATTTAGATTAGATATAAGTAAGAAAATTTTTACAATGAGGGTGGTGAAGCACTGGTACAGGTTGCCCAGGGAGGTGGGTAGATGCCCCATCCCTGGAAAAATTCAAGATCAGGTTGGATGGGGCTTTGAGTAACCTAACCTAGTCGAAGACATCCCTGCTCATTGGAGGGGGGCATGTTGGATTAGATTACTTTTAAAGGTCTCTTTCAACACAAACCATTCTATTGTAATTCCAACTTAAAATGATTACATACACATATACCTGTTTATGTACATTCAAATATGAAATGTCAACATTTATAATATGGACATATTTATTTCTTACCCTTTGGAGTCTTCAGCTTCAGTACTGAGCTAGAACCACCCTAGGTTCATAAAGAAATGCTGGGCAGACAGACTGAGATCCTAACTGACTGCACTCACTAGCAGCCCAGGACACAGTGTCCCACATTTCCAGCTGATCTGCTCATAGCTCACAACCCTAAAAAAAAAAAAACAAAACCCACCAAGCAAACAAATAAAACTGCACCAAAAACCCACAAACTCCGATGGGTCTACCAAAAACACTGGCAGCATCCACCTGCTATCTTGACTACTAAAATACAATTATTAGAGTGAACAGCTAAGAACTGTTATCAGGTTACCAGACCATTCTCAGGCTATTGGATGCCTGCAACATATCACCTGACTGGAGACTCTCTTGAGTATAGAAGAGAAAGGGGAGGGGAATAAGAATCAATTTCAAGCCATAAAAAGGATTAAGTGCCTCTTCCTTCAAGCACTGTTCCAAGTTTCTCCACAAGTTATAGACACTAGATAGCATCCGAGAAATTAAAATTCTGCCTAGTAATCAAAACAAATCGGTATCTGTAACACTCTTGATCAACACCTGAGGCAACTTACTCTTTCCCTACATGTAGTGCTAGCCATTTGGAAAGAACATAAGGTAACAAGTGGCCAGGAAGAACCAAAGACATTTGTAGATTTCTTCCTCTATTTATCACATCTGACTGACAGGAATTAAAGCATTTTTTAAAAGCCACCACTGTATCTACAATAAACAGTTGATTACCAGGAAATATATAATAGAAGAAAACAATTTATGAATATTATGTCTAATCCTTCATTTTTCCTAATATCTCACTGTCATCCGTGACAAACTAAATCAAAGCAACGCCTATAAATTCTAATGCAACATCCTAGCAAGTTATTATTAAATGTATTTTTTTCATGTGAAATGGCATTATGTCAATAACTGTCCTCTGAAATAGGTGTTTAGGAGATTATTTCCTTGATTTCTAATGAGATTACTATCTCCATATATTCTTGCCTGAAAATAATGGTGAGTTTTATTAGTGCTGCTCTTGTGAATACCTTGAAAATAGCTGGTGTGTGGGTGTTGTGGTTTGCATCAAGAGAAAAGGAGTCCTCTGCTTGGGACATCTTTGAATGCATTTCATCAGAAATCACAACAAAACATTTGTCAGTTTTCATCTTAAACTGCATCTTTCCTCCTCTCACACCAGAAGAGAAGAATTTCAGTGAGGACTCTGCACCATACACAAAACTACCTCCCCTAGCAATGCTAAAATATCACTTGCCATCCAGCTAAAGGCTACATTTATTTTTCCTAGTGACACCTTCATGTTCTCAGTGCTCCAACTAGTCCCTATGAAAGGGAGGCTTAAATGAAGTGTGCATTTTCCTTCAGAGGTTTTCTGAACAATAACTTCACATATTAACATGAGTTTGGGTTTGAAACTGATATCAAGAGAAAAAAAAAAGTATATGTCTACACAACTTTTATTTTAAGGCCAGGAATGCAATATGGTTCTGTGCAAATCTGCAGGGGAAAAGCATGAAAGAATAAGAATTTTATTATATTTAATATTCATAGTGAAATGAAAGAATGAGTAATAATATACTTCCATTTCCACAATCCTGAATGGTCAACATATGACATGCACCTAGTCACCCCCAGGTCTTAGTGATTTTAAAAAAGAGAAGAGGGAAGATGATGATGCCATGTGCTGTTTCTGATCTGTCTATCTGAAAAGAAATAATGTCCCTTACCACATTTATGGTAGTACAGGTAGGAAGGGCGGGGGGGGGGGGGGGAGGAATGGGCCTCTGGGCTGGTTGCTTTTTGTAGCTTCTCCTGATTGGCACAACCATAGGCCAATTATTATGGCTTTGCCATATGAAAATACATGGTTACAGGATCTTCTCCAGCAGTTGTGGAACGGTTTGCATAGACAGTCATCTTCAAATCCACCTGCGGTGAAGAACTACAGACAAGTGCCGCTGACAAAATCATGCCCAAAATGTTGCTACAGGGAAAGCTCAGAACCAGTCTGGGATTAAGCACTGAAGATCTACTAAGAAACAAACGAACCCAAATATACAAAAGGTCATGTCTGATAAGAAAATCAGGTACTTTATTGTTAGTAGATTACTCAACAGAAGAAATCAAATTCAGTTTATGAAATGAGACAGAAGATAAGTTCTTTAGAGAACATCCTGAAGGAATCAGGATTCACCTATTTCGATAAAGGAATTATTCCCAGAAAATGCAAGAGGATCAATTTCTACTTCATAGTTGTGGCACTGGGAGGACAAAAAGGAATGACCGTGTACTTTTAAGAGAAAACATCAAAGACATCTTCATATCACAGAACCATTAATCACATAATAATGAATGTTTATTAGCCTGTCATTTCAGAGACGAAAGTTTATTCCCTTTTAAAACAAAATACCTCTTTCCCTCTCCTATAAACTGCATCATAAATGCACCAAAAACTCATGGGCTCTGAAATTAGAGTGCAAATTTACTGAAACATGAAATACCTCATTTGCCATGGAGAAATACTAATTGACATTAAAGAAAATAAGATCTTGGCAAGAAATATTGCATTAGGAGAAAATCATAAACAAGAACAAGGGGACAAATCAAGATTGATTAAGGGAAGTTAGTCCTAGGATTTATACAGTCTCTATTTTGATATCTCTGGGTCTTTTTGTGATAAAACATGCTCATACCTTTATAAGAAAGTGAACTGCCTTTTACAGAATTAACCAAAACACTTTTTTTTTTAATATTTACTGCTAAATGTAATACATTTAAAAGTAATAAGTTAAAATACAAACAAAAAACAAACAAACAAAAAGAAACAACCCAACCACACACTCAAACACAAAGCAGATAACAGAGAGGCATTAATCCACTTCATGGATTTATCTTGATAGCTAAAACCATGTCTAGAGCTCTTTCTCATGCTTTACCGTGGTAATTTTTCATGTTTCAGTGGGAATTTATTGATCTTCAAAGTTAGTGAAGAGTGTTATGTAGTTTAAAAACTCAGATGTTAATAAAAAAGCACAAGTAGTAGTTTTTCAACTACAGTCTATGGCTTTTTTTCCTTCTTTTCTTTTGTTCATCTATATACACAGGCAAAAAAAATACAACAAACAAACAACAAAACAAATCCTTTGAAAAGATGGGAAAATAAAGAAAAAACAAGGCTTGACAACTTTGGATCTAGAGAATCAAGTAACAATGAGGATGAAGGCTCACCTCACTTAGGTGTCACTGATGCTTAGTCTAATTATGCCTCATATCAAAACAACTTCAGTAAAGAGAGAAAAAAAAAAGAAAAAAAACCCCATGTCCTTATCATAGTGGACTCACTTTTAAAGTGAGTGGAAGGTCATATATGCAGGCCTGACCCACTTCTTAGGGAACTTTGCTACCTCTCTGAGGCCAGGTTTAAGGACATAAAGAGAAAACTTCCTACCCTAGTTCAGCCCTTGGACTACTACCCGTTAATAATTTTTCAAATAGCTAGTGATGAACTTAAATGAAGCAGTCCATGGGTAGTGAACAGACACTTCAGGGCTTTGGAACGGCTGATTAAGGGATTCTGAGTGCAAGCAGTGTTCTCCTCCCTCCTACCAGTTGCAGGGATCATTGAGGGTTTAGACAGGAAGAGCAACAGATGAATTCCTGGTTTCGAGTCTGGTGTTACCAGCAGGACTTTGGGTTCTTTGACAATGGGTTGGACTATAAGGCACCAGGACTGCCAGCAACAGATAGGGTAAACTTGTCACAAAGTGGGAAAAGGATCCTGGGGCAAAAGCTAGCAGGGCTCATTGAAAGAAATCTAAACTAGATTTGAAGGGGGACTTGATAGAGAGAAGCCTGGAAGTGGCATTCCAGTGCTTCTAGGACAGTGTACTGGTAAGGTCTTTCAGCCTGCTGTCTCAGTGAAGCTGGGGGATGGTGATCCAAGAGACATCAAAAACACAGAGCCAGTAAACAGGAGGAGCCAGAGGCCATTGCATGGAAAGAAAACTATGACACAGCTGTTGTCACAGAAACCTGGTGAGATGACTCATGCAACTGGAGTGCTGCAATCAATGGCTACAACTTTTTATAAGGGATAGGCAAGGAAGAAGAGGTGGTGGGGTGGTTCTCTATATTAGGGAGAAATATGATACTGGCTGGACAGCTGGGCTCAATGAGTGGTGGTGAATGGAGATAAATCCAGTTGGTGGCCAGTCACAAGTGGCCTTCCTCAAGGCTCAGTATTGGGACCACTTCTGTTTAACATCTTTATGAATGATCTTGAGGAGGAGGTAGAATGCACCTTCAGTAAATTTGCAGACAGCACCAAGTTGGGTAGGAGTGTCAATCTGCTTAAGGGTAGGGAGGGTCTGCAGAGGGACTTGGACAGGCTGGATCAATGGGTCAAGGTCAATTGTATGAGCTTCAACAAGGCCAAGTGCCAGGTCCTTCACTTGGGCCCCAACAACACCATGCAACACTACAGGCTTGGGGAAGATCAGCTGGAAATCTGCCTGGAAGAAAGGGACCTGGGGGTGCTGATCACCAAGGGGCTGAATATTAGGCAGCAGTGTGCCCAACTTCCCAAGAAGGCCAACGGCATCCTGGCTTTCATTAGAAATAGTGTGGCAAAAGTCAGACTAGGAAGGTGATTGTCCCTCTGCACTCAGCATTGGTGAGGCCACACCTCAAGTACAGTGTTCAGTTTCGGGCACCTCAACACAAGACAGACATCAAGGTGCTGGAGCTGGTCCAGGGAAGAGCAACTAAGCTGTGGAAGGGCCTGGAGAACTAGTATTGTGAGATGCAGCTGAGGAACCTGGGGCTATTTAGTCTGAAGAAAAGGAGGCTGAGGGAAGATCTTATCACTGTCTACAACTACCTGAGAGTGTAGAGAGGTAGGCACTGGTCTCTTCTCACAAGTAACTAATGATAGAACAAAAGGGAAAGGCCTCAAGGTACACCAGGGGAGGTTTAAACTGGACATTAGGAGAAATTTTTTCACTGAAAGTGTTGTCAGGCCTTGGAACAGGCTGCCCAGGCAGGTGGTGGAGAATCATAGAATCGTCAGGGTTGGAAAAGACCTTAAAGATCATCTAGTTCCAACCCCCCTGCCAATGGCAGGGACACCTCCCACTAGAGCAGATGGCTCAGAGCCCCATCCAGGCTGGTCTTATAAACTTCCGAGGATGGGGCTTCCACCACCTCTCTGGGCAACCTGTTCCAGTGTCTCACCACCCTCATGGTAAAGAAATTCTTCCTAATGTCTAACCTGAATCGACCTATCTCTAGTTTCAATCCATTCCCTCTAGTCCTATCACTGCCCGACAGCCTAAAAAGGCCCTCATCAGCTTTCTTGTAGGCCTCCTTCAGATACTGGAAGGCCATAATAAGGTCTCCCTGGAGCCTTCTTCTTTTCCAGACTGAACAACCCCAACTCTCTCAGTCTGTCCTCACAGGAGAGGTGCTCCGGCCCTCTGATCATCCCTGGATGTGTTTAAAAACTGTATAGATGTGGTGCTTGGGGATATGGCTTAGTGGTGGACTTGGTAGAGTAGGAATAATGCTTGGACTCAATCTTAAAGGTCTTTTCCAAACTAGATGATTGTATGAAAATAAAATATGAATTATTGAAGTAAAAGTTTTTGAACGTTTTATTCTACAAATTGGAAATATTTTCCTCTACAACAGTAGATATTTAATTATTCCAGCTTTCAGATTTATGATGGATATTCATATAATTTGTTTGTGTTTTTCATTCTCCTTGCTCCTGACTATCCCATGGTATTTGTGAAATTCAGTGGTTACCTGTTTACAGCAGAGAAATCTTAGGCTTTCTATCTAGCACCAATATCAGTACCTTCTTTACTACATTACTCTTAAACTCAGCTGAAAAATACACAGTCTCCTTCTCCTCCTGTTGGAGAAAGTCCAAATTTGAAGCACTTTCAAAATTTAACAAACACAATGTAGACTAAGAAACATACAATAGTTTGTTATTTTTAGAATCATATTCCAGTGTTCACAACATACTTTGCAGGCAAGATTTATTGTTTTAATTTCTCTTAAATGAGGAATCAACATTTAAATAAAAAATTTGCTCAACACTACTACTAAAATTTTGATTTCACAACTGAAAAAAAAATTTACCCCAGGAGTCCTAAGTGTTTCTTCAAATTACATGCAAATGCTTTTCATATCTGTTCCCTAACAGATACAGCAATCTCAAAGCTATAATCCTGCTGCAAACATAACCATGACACCAGAAGGCAAACTGATTACATCTTATGAGATCCACACATCCATCTGAATGTGTTTCAGTAGTAAAACTCACTTAGGCAAGTTCTGAACCTATTTCTCCTGTAATTTCTCAGCAGGAATCAACATAAGCAATACTTTGATGATTGTATTTCTGGAGGATTACCTGCTATAGGCAGTACCTTTCTTTGCCTCTAGACAAAATAAAATATATTAATAGATTCTCAGAAAGGCAATTGCAAAGCACTGAAATATGTCCTGTGCTGTTGTGGGAATCTGTGCATTCCTAGCTTTTTCATACATATAAATTAGGTTGTTGCATTTTTTTTAAACAAACAAAAAGGTACAAGAACTTTCCATGGTTTCAGCAAGTTATCCCTTTGGGGCATTTTTATGCCCATTTCTTCTACTACCCTCCTTTCATGACCACTTCTGCTGTTATTTTTGTTGCCAAAAATAATTTTAAAAGCTCTCCTCATCTCCAAGAAGAAATCCCATCTAGTGGATGGCACACAGTCTTCAACATGGGAACTCCTTATGCCAAGCGGCATTCCATCAGTGAACTCCTCTAGTTCTGAAAAAGTCACTTTCTGCCTCATCTCAGTCTGCCTGGCTCCATATAGTTCCCATTGACTCAAATCATGACTGCATTCTCTCAACTCCACCTTCAGATCAGGATTTCTTTTCTCTCGCAGCTTCTGCTGTAATAAAAGCTGATGTTGGATTAGTCCTTTAAAATCAGCTGCACTGAATTAGCACTGCACTTCTCCAAAACCAAGCCAAAGCACAGCTAATATCGCCTGCCCTGTTTATATCACATTTTCATCAATATGATTAGACAATTACTTTAAAATAAACACATCTCACAGGTCAAGGTGTATTGCAAAAGTCACAAGCAGTCCACTCAAACCACTCCTTCCCACTGCCTTCTTGTGCAGAAAGGAGGAGAGCCCGCAGAGAGTGCAACCATCTGAACCACTACAGCTGTGTCCCACCAAGGAGGGGAATAACAGCACAAATCCTCCCTCCTCACAGTGCTGGGGGTCAAAGACCCTACTCTGCCCAAGAAATGGTGTCATCACACTGTGTCATGGTCACACAGGCCCTGGACTGTGCCTACCAGCCCATCACCTCTGATACTTAACAGATTTCAGAGACTCATCTGATCCAAAGTATAAACGTCCTCATAGAACTAAGTGATGACATTTGGCCCCCATTTTGGCACAATACTTTGGGACTTCCCAAAAAAGCAGACATTGTGGAGTTAGAATTCAGTTCTCAGGGTGAC
This sequence comes from Todiramphus chloris collaris, assembly GCA_025345505.1. Taxonomy (NCBI): domain Eukaryota; kingdom Metazoa; phylum Chordata; class Aves; order Coraciiformes; family Alcedinidae; genus Todiramphus; species Todiramphus chloris. The sequence continues at coordinate 855,167 of JANVCC010000017.1, forward strand.
ATTGGCCTTCGTTGATTTATTTAAAATTAAATCTTAGCAGTGTCCTATTTTTTCCCTTCAGATGTGCCTGTATAAATCCAGAACTATAATTTGATTAAATTACTAGTAAAATTTGTTCTGCCATGGCAGGACGTCTCCAACATTTAACTTGATTTTTCCATCTCATCGACTGTATTTAAAAAGGCATTTAACAAGTTGAGAAAATTCTCAGAGAATACAAATCACTTTTATTCACACCCCCCCCCCCCCCCCCCCCCCCAGTATACACAGCTACACATGACTGCTACCAACAATATGCATTCAATTCATTTGCATTATTTTGGAGTTTGTACAACTATTTATAACTGAAGCTAGATTCTTGTCCACAGAATCATTTTGAACATGAATATGACTTGATGGACCTTATACAGGTCCGAATCAACCAAGTTCTACAAAGTGTGAAAATAAGCGTTAAGTGAACTTCAAAATAAATGCAAATTCTCAGCACTAATATCTGAGAAAACGTTGAAGACAAAGTATCACCAACATTCAAAAAGTATGTCTTTTCACTTATAATGTACTGTATTTTTGAAACTTCAGATTCACAAGAGACTAATAGCATATACATTTTGAAGTCCTACTGAAGAACAAAATACTAATACAAATTTGTGTAACTATGTCATTTTTCCTTTTCTTTGTACAATTTTATGCAAATATTTCTGATGGTTGGGTTTATAACTAGTCAAAACATTATGTAATATGATGCAATTCAAAAGTGTAACTGCACAGCTTTAAAAAGGTATTTAGAATTGTCTCTACCACTGAAAGACAAGGTAAAAAAAATAATTAAAAAGCTTAAATTGTTCTTGAAATTCATTTCAAATATGATGTTACTCTTGAGCTATATGGTACTATACCATCTGGTATATGGATTTGCTCATAAAGTTGTATTACCAAGGCCACTGCTATGAGAAGAAACACAGTGAGAAGTAACCATACACACAGATTTATTCTGTTAGTCAAAACATCTCTAAGTGACTCAAAGTGACACAAGGATCAGGAAGACTATCATTTGGAGAAATAAAATAAAACAAGTCAAATCCAACCAACAAAAAACCAAAGCAATACAAAATAGTCTTGACCAAAACAAACAGGATACTTATGCTGTTGTCTAGGAAGTAACTGGATTAATGAATGTTAAAACTTAGTGAGAAAAGAGATTGCATTCTTTTCAAGTGCCGCAGTTAAATATAGACAAGGAATAATGGCCAAAATCGAGGCTAGTTTCATTACTAAAAGCCATTCTAAAGTCACAAAGATTAGATATTTTCCCTGTATAATAAGGCCTTCAGTAGTGTCTACTTTGATTGCAAGCACAATGAAATTGGAGACGCAAATCATCTGTTATTTTGTATTTTTCGCATGGCTAGCGCAGCATGGCTCTGTTTTTGATTGACCTCTGGGCATTCTCCTAATAAAAATAGCTGCTAGTAATGAAGCAATTCAAAAAATAGCCCTGCTTCTAAATGTACTATCACAAAGTTGTCAGAAGCCCAGAAGTTTGGATGTTTGAACCTCTAAAGTAAATACAGTAAGAGAACAAATGCCTATAGCATAATTGAAACATCTAAGCAGAATTTTCTAGTTCTACTTGTATGAACTGTAAATACATTTGCTGTTATTTTTCAGAACTGTTTTTCAGGGATACAGAAAAACAGTTCTCTCAAATTGGCTTTTGACTTTGAAAAGCACACAGGTTTCATCTGTCAGGGAAACATTAAAACCAAACAAAAATAACCTTACAGGTTAAGATGCAAAGGTATATTCAGAGGAATTTTCAAAATACGCAAATTGAAAACACTTAAAACCACACGAGGTATTGTAAAGTATGACTCAAATAGCCATTTCAAACTATTTTCAATTTACGTTTACAAAAATTCAAGTTTATTTCCTTCTCACCAGGATGATCTGAAGCAGCTTTTCTACTGTTCCTTCCTTGCTCTAATCTGAATATTCAATGCTATATTTTATGTCTCCCTTTTTAATATCTTTCAGATAATCCCTTGGACATACATTATCTGTCTCAATGTTTTTCCCTCCTTTTGATCATGTTACAGATTTTCAAAACAACACAGCTCTTTGACTTGAGTCTTAAGGAATTTATAGCTGCAAAATGATGGAGCCAACTTTTCTGGTCGGTTATCTAGTTACCACAGCAGCAAATCAAAGGTGGACTAAGCCAAACTTTCCTGAAGCCAGGACTGTGTACTTTTGAAGAACTCACATTTCTGAGGCATTAGGATAGCTAGTTTCAGGTTTGTGGAAGGGTTTTGTGTTGGGCACCTCACTAACAAGTCATGAGTATTGACTCTGGCAGGTTCCCTGATTTCCGTAAATGGAAAGGGACAAGTGGTACAGACCAGAAATGGGTGAAAAAATTAAATCTGTTAACTACCAGGTCAGAGGAAGATTTGAGTGACACAGCTGAGTGGTTGTTAGTTTTCTAAGATCCGTCTCTATCCCATTGCTGAAATTATCTCAGAAAATCATAAATTGATTTCATCAGAAAGCAGCAGTCAACAGCCCTTACTACAATACACCATCACCTTACAAATAGAACCATAGAATCAGTAATGCTGAGTACAGAGGGACAATCACCTTCCCGGTTCTGCTTGCCACACTATTTCTAATGCAATGGAATACTGTTGGCCTTCTTGGCCAGCTAGGCACACTGTTGGCTCACATTGAACCACTTGTTGATCAGCACCCCCAGGTTCCTATCTGCCAAACAGCTTTCCAGCTGTTCTTCCCCAAGCCTGTAGCATTGCATGGGGTTGTTGTGGCCCAAGTACAATAAGTTTTATGTATTTTATCTGCCTTACATATTATTTTCCCCTAGAGGTAATACTTTAGCAAACAAAGGTCAGGGGTATGTTGCTCTTTACTCAACTACGAACACCAGCAAGGAGCTTCCCTCCTTCCTATGGCAGGCTTATTTTTCTAACAGCCTTTGATAAGGGGAACTGTCTAATGTCTTCTGGAAGTCCTAGCAAGCTGCATCAAACAGATCAAATTAGGGTTGCCAAGCATGATTTCCCCTTAAAAAGATTTTTCCCTGGTGTACTGAATTTAGCCCTATGTTCCTCCATTCACAGTTTGCCATGGTTTATCCTCATTTGCCCAATACAGTCTTCAGCCTTTAACCGGCAGTGGTTCCCAACTCTCCCCTGAACTCCTGGCACCAGCAAGAGGTATCAAAGAGAAGCCTTACATCACAATTGGTAATTTTTATCTGAGCTGCTTCATCTCTGAGTTACTTAAAAACTTGTCAGTGATTAGTATCTAATCTTGGTATTTATTAACACTGCAACTTCTTCTCTCAGCCTTTCAATCATATCCTCCGATAACACCTTCATAGAGATGGGTGTTAGTAACAAATATAAATAAATTCACAGCTCAAATTATTTTATTAGCTTCTCTAACTTCAATTATCTACACTGGCACTTTTACAAAGATTTAAACAAAGGCAATTGAGATTTCCCACCCCTCTTCCCAAAGGCCAATATTTATTTGATCACAATCCAATTCCTAGTCCAGTAAGTTTCTAATTCTCCCTGAAACGTACATGCTTATGCCTAAACCCAAAACCTTATGGAAAACCACTGCACACAAGGATAAAATCCCCAAAAAAGGACAGGCCATAAACAAATTCTTTGTGAGCTGTATTGCCATCCATTGGATGATAACACTAAATGAGAAGTGAAGTAAATTCTTTATTATGCACATAAGAACAGTGTGAAGATTCATCCAACTCATTCATTCCCTGCAATGCCATTTTGTCTGTTCCATTAAGACCTATTGTCCTACCTGGCCTGTGAAAAGCTTAAAGCATAGGACATCTCATTTTTTTTATTAAAAAAATAAAAAAATTCAGGTATTGTGCGAGCAAAATTTTCAGAAGCAGCTAATGATTTTGAATGTTCAAGTTCAGAGGACTCAAAAATAACTACTTTTCAGATGGCAGGCACTTAACTTCTTAAAGACTTTTTAAGACATCTTAAACTGATTTCTCAGACACTCAAACTTACCATTTACTTTCAAAATGTCAGCCTTAGTACTGCAGATAGATTAATGCAAAAAAAAAAAAGAGAGAGCCTTTTTGTTTTCTAAAGTGGCTCAGATTAAAGTTATGTAATATAGCAGATAACCATGAGTACTCTGGGAACCAAAAAGCTTTGTAATGTTTCAATACACTGTGAATTTTGTTTGCAATTGACACAACTCTGCAGTTCTTTTCACTGTGCAAATAACTGCTTTTTCCCATTGCACAGCTGAACCAAGGGCATGACAAATCTCAAATTCCATTTAATAGCTTTCTGAAGGCTGAGTTTTTACCAGCATTGTGTCTGATACAGTAGATATTTTGATATCTAGATGATGATAACAATAGTTACTTTGCATTGTTAGCAATCCAGCAAAAATTGAGAAATAAAGGAAATCAGATATTCATTATGAGAATACACTTGATACATAATTGGCTTTTTTTGGAAGCCAGGGCATGAATGTATCTCTGGAAAAAGTTTTTTATATTATGTTATAGTCAAAATACTCATGAAGATGCCTGCTCCCTAGACCATAATCCACCCTACATCATTCCCTAAGACAAAGGAATCAAAAAGTTGAAGAATGTGTTGGAAATCAACATTTAACAAGCTCATGGGCCAAGCATGCTTGAGAGAAGGACCAAGAAGCTGTTCTGAGTCTAGAGGAAAAATGTGACAGAGCTGACTGCTGGGAAAACATCCCAAAAGTGTCAAGCACAGAGTCACACCCATGCTAGGAGCTCATTTCCAGTATTGCATGAAGAGGGAAGGGGAAAAGGATGCCAAATTCAGATACCACTAATCTCTGTCACCTCCACTGACACTTGAGCCGAGCTTCCCCAGGGTACATCTACACTTACAGGCTGACAAAAAGCATATCGTTGTCAAGCAACTCACACCTTGAAACTGGGAAAGCAACAATCTTCTACAATCAAGAAACAGCAGTTCTTTTAAGCCACTAAGTCCATAAAATTCAATTAGTGTAGTACAATGCCATCTTAAATAAAAGGAATGCATACCTTCTGTTTTCATAGGAAATAATGTTACAGGATATGGTATTAATTATCTGTACCAAAATGTAATAAGAAATGTAATCAAAAGATTATACGTAGATCTGAAAAAGAACTAATTACAGCAAAACCTTGATATTTTTGCCAGTAATCTCAGTCAGGGAAAATGGATATCCATCATGAGTATACTCCTGGCAGGTTATTCAGGAAAAAATATTCACACAAGAAACTGTGAAATAATTAATACACAAAGGGCCTTAATACACTCCACTTCAATAAGATGCTGCATCCAGATTTAACAATGGGATACCAGGCCAATTCCACACAATCAGCAAAACCTTAGACGAGATAGTAAAGGACTGTTGTTTTTAATGATAGCAGACAATAACCATACACATACCTGTACAGCACAGGATACAAGATGACCTCATTCTGATGCACAGCATCAGCAGTAGGCTTGGGTTTGGATTTTTTTGTTATGAGCTTACAAATTCAATCCAAAGATAATTTAATCTCTGATATTAGTTATGAATATTTTTCAAGAGTGGATATGTAGAGCTATACACATCTAAGTCATGTGGCTCCGAGCAGACACTGGCAAACAACTTAATGGAAGAGTCCAGTTTCTCCTTATCGTCAATTAAGATATGTAATTTCCTTCAATAAGGTGTTCCTGTTATTTTCACCACTTTTCAAGATATATGTCTTCAAGACAGCACACTAATGGTTTCAGCAGCACAATTAAACCTTGTGTATTGGTTTCACAATTCTCTAAAACCAGTTCCTTTATGGTTTGCATTCTTACTGATCAATACATGGCCCTCTGGTGTGAGGAGCTCTGGTTTCCCATTGTGTCTGTGCTACCAAGGCCTCTGCTACAACTGTTGAAGCTATACTACAACTGTTCAGGCTACAATACATTCTTATCCTATACACTGCTTTGTACAGTGATGGTTTCCTGCAACCATATACACAGAAAGCATACTGTACTTTCTCAACTGCTGTTACCAGAATCTAATTACAGCAGAGCTATTGAGAGCAGTCTGAATTCGTCTCTTTCTTGTTCATAGTAGATGTTACTTTTAAGGCATATCAACCAAGACTGGGGCTACCCTTACCTTCTACCTACTCATTGGTACCACTCAAAGCAATAGAAAAGCCACACAATGATTGTTCAAGTCCATAAGGAACATAGAAAAGGATATATATATCCTTAAATGGCAGCATAACTCTTGTACAATAAAAAAATAATTTTCAAATAGGATGTTAATACTTCCCTCATTGAGCTGTTGTGTGACAACTAAATGAAAAATGAGGAAGGGACAGCTACTCACATGCTCTTGGGTGGGCTGAAAATAATCCACAAAGTCAAAAGTCCTGTCCCCAAAACCCTGTTCACATAATTTTCTACCTGTGCCAACTGTACACTCCAGCTTCAGCCGCCTCTCCAAAACACGGGTGTCCCTCAGACAATACCAAGGGGAAGCCCTTCTGTGGCTGCCCCAGCTGGGATGGCCTGGGAAGGCAATCACACTATGTGTTGAGAGGGCTCCAAGCAGATGCTGCTCTGATGATGCTACTGGTACTAGAAAACCAAAAGGAGCCTTCCTTGAGTTGTTCTGCTAGTAATTAACAGTGTATTTATCTGACAACTATCTGACTTCACCATGAAATGTCACAATGGCATAAAGTTCAGTATTTCGTATTTCCACAGGTGCCAAGCAATTTACTGCATAACTCTGAAACCAGTCATAGCAATACCTCTACACAGGTTACATCCTCCCTGAGAAAAAGAAATAAAATAGGTAACAAACATGCATATCAGCCTCTATGAGTAAAATTTCTCAGAAGTCTCATCGGAGGTGAGTTTTAGTAGCATGCACACAGATGCAACACATTGGCTGCAGCTTTTTTTTTTTTATCCCTCTCTTGAGATCCTAGGAAAAGCATTACTGAGGGTCAAATGAGAAATCCTCTAAGAGGAGATAACGCCTTAAACAATGTACCTCTGAGAGCTGTTATGTGGATGACTTAACACTGGATAAGCATTTAGAGCAAGGTAGAACAGATATCTGCTGCTTACTATCTCTTCTCCCTGCTAGATTATTCTATTCAGAGCCATTTGTATCTTTTTAAGTTTTAGAAAAAATATATTATATTAGTGTATATTGGCTGAAAAAAATATTAAAGTGACCTCATCACTTTTTCTGTCTATTGCTGGACAGCCAGAACATTACAACTACTGATTTGGGATTGTGTCTGATTCAATCAGTTTGTAGAGAAGAAAAAAAGAGGTTTATTGAAGCATTTAGAACTTTCTTCTCACTGAAAGAAGAGTATCATAAAAAGAAGAAAAATCTAATATCTACAGCAAAATAAAACAAAAATTGTCTGTATATAAGTATCATTGTATCAGCCTCTCAAAGACACAGTAGTCTCAGGCCAGGTTCTATCAAGCTTTTCTGATCTGTAACACTCATCTTTTCATTGTTAAATGGAAACAAATTATTTCAAGTGATTTTACATGATAAAACAGTTATAGGTCATTTTACATCATAGACCTTTTCCATAATTTTGATTCCAGTTTTGAAAAGAGGAGTGTAAAAAGGAAAGAGGACACTTCAGATTTTCCTGATTATCCCAGTAATTTTCTTTATACTTGAGTTCTAAATGAGGCAGCTGTTCATAATTCTAATCATAACAATAAATCTATTCTCCAAACATGAACCATTCATGAAGTATTGCAAGATCCTCTAAAAACAAGTTTTCTTGGGTGTTTTGTATTTTTTAAAGCCATGAATTATACATCAAAGTTAAAAAAGAAGAGTTAAAATCAATTTATGCATCCTTCAATTATTAATGTGAACCAAGGCGTATCGAAGATTTTTTTATATATATTCTATATATACTCTGATTGCAGTTACCACTCATGGCACAACTCACTTTTTTTAATGCACTACATAAGGAGTTCCTGAAAATGACAGCAAGGATAAAAGCCTATGAAATCTTTAATTTCTTTTTTTACCTTTCTTTGACATTACTTCTAAGATGAAACAAATTTTATTGACTTTGAAAGCAATATGTTTAAAAATAGTTAGCCTCCATAGTACTTTTACGTACATGTACACACATTGTGCACACATTTTAAAGACATCCCCTGTACTCCCAGATAAATTGCAAGCTTTCTATACTGTATTCACAGAAGGGATATTTCAGCAGATAATATTTTTCATGGCTGATATTATGTAATAATAGCTACTGTGCACATAACATTTATCAGTTTTTAGCTGCTGCACAGTCAAACACTGTTGTAGTCAAACAACATTAGCATTCCCTTGAGAAATGAGAGAGAAACGTGAAAATTCCATGCTTTGGTGTTTCCCTTGCTATCCTGTTGGTTTTGTTAATTAATCTTATTTAGTGTGCATCTGTAGGAAAAAGGAAAACAGATACAATCAAAATAACAATTTGATCTGTATCTAAACCAGACAGAAATAAAAACATCAGGCATAGAAAGAATTAATGTGATGTTTCATTTTCTTTGCAGGATTAACACAAAGTAATTATCTGTGATCTCCTTGATCTAGACAAATATTCACCACCATTTAGTAAAATAAAACTTGAAGCAAATCCTGAAAGCTAGGTTTAGACATTTGTTATTATAAGTGTCCTTAAGAGTTCTTTACAAATTTCCTGTTAACATTTAGCTAGTTTTTTTGTTTGTTTGTTTTTTTAACATGTTTTCTGTTCTTTTATCGGTTATACTTAATTTGGTGGAAGCATTATTGCACAGGCAGCCATAGAGATTTGTTAGGTTGAAAACAATTTGCTCAAACTTTTGCTGTCAACTCCAACAGTCAAGGTACCACCCTTACCATCTCCATGTGGCTTCCTAACTGCCATAATTTCCCAAAGCAAATTCAGGCAACCCAGATACTCTTCACTTTATTTCTTGTCGAGGTGAATACTGACCAGACAGTCAATAAAGAAAAGCATTTACTTGAAGCTATTTCTCCAACCATATACCTAAATGTTTTTCTATTCACTTAGCTTATAAAAAGACTCCAATATTTTTATCCTATAAGATATTTGAGCTCAAGAGGGTTTTGTCAGTGATTTTATGTTTTGCTCTAGTTCCCAAACCTTAAAACTATCTCCATTTTTGGTGAACTAGGATACCATTCTAAACCATGTAAGCATGCTTGTCAGGCACCACCTAGAACACTTGTGTTCAGTTTTGATCCCCACTAGGCAAAATAGATGTGGACGGGCTGGATGAGGTCCAGAGAAGGGACACAAAGATGATAAAGGGACCGGGAAGCTGACATATGAGGAAAGGATGAGAAAACTGGGTTTGCTCAGCCTTGGAAATAAACAGGCTCAGGAGAAACACCTTACACCTTATATAATACTAGCTACAAAAATAGGGCATCTACAAAGAACACAGAGACTTTTACAAGGAGTAACATAGAAAAGATGTGGGGCAATGGGTAAAAGTTACTCTGAGGATTCTGACTGGACATAAGGGAAAAATTTTTCACAATGTGAACTATCAGTCTTTGGAATAATCTCCCTGGGGAAGAAGTGGGTTCTCCAACATTGAACACTTAAGATTTGGCTGGACAGGGTGCTAGGCCATCTTGTCTAGACCATGCTTTTACTAAAATAAACGTTGGATCAGATGATCCTTAAACGTCTCTTCTAACCTCATATTCTGTAATTATTTTGTTACTTTAAGTCAGTATTTTATTTTTTTCTTCTTTTTAAATCCATCAAGATCCTGTTTCCATAGGACTTTCAGTCTTGCTGCTACTTAAAATAAGAATATAACCTTTTCATCCTTTCACTCCCCAAAAAGTACATGGCCTTCTTCTGAAGTAAACTTAAATAATTTATTCACCAAGTAATAGATGAGGTGCACCTCACCCTTGTTCAAAGAGAAACAACCTCTCCCCAGAAGCTGGAGCAGAGGTGCTATTCCCACCGTATTCCAAGCATGACATTTACTAGGGAGCACAATAGAGCTCACAAACCTCCTGCCACCTACAAGCTCTGGGCAGAAAAAATACATGGCAAAGTAATAAAGTCTCAGAATATCCTGAGATTCCAATTTTCCAAGAGAAGGAATCCCTAATTTTATGCACCAATATTTTAACAAATACATTGGAATTTTTTTTTTCCCTCTTTCTTTCTCATTTGCATTCTTACCAAAAGGAACAACTATTACCTATGACTGTAGCCTGCATGGCCCTGTGTAGAGTTATTTTCCCAGCCAAGCCTCTGTCTCAAACCTACCACTGCCACTGTACTTTTCAGGAAATGTTATCTATCTAACAACCTCCTCTAATTATCATCATACATTCATCATTCAAAAAAAAGATCTTATTAGATAATACGATTCTGTGTTCACTTCCTAGTGCTCACAAAACAGTAGCTTGTAAGTATGTAACTTCTGTTAATTAGGGCATTCACCTGCCTTCATGTTTCAAACTTTAATATTGCCACTTCAAAATTTTCTACACCTTGGCTTATACCGTACCCACTTCAAATGTCTCTTAGATGGTTGCCCAACAGTACTGTATGCATTTGATAGCAATAAATGTGGTATATAGCAAATATCAGTATATTTGACTGCAATACCTCTTTCACAGCAAGGTATCCTTTCAGTGCTCCTCAACACCATATAATATATCCAAGTAAAAACAACTAACCTCTAAGTTAACAAGTTTTACTCACAATTGCAATGACACAATCCCGTGTAGTCAGTTTTACACTAGGCATTTGTTTATACTTCAAACTTGGTTCCTGTACTTCTACATCATCTATCATTTTCATGAACACACTAAATAAGCTTTCCTTCGATATGGTTAGGCCATGGAATTCATCTATTTACACCGGCTTGTTCAAGCAGCAACATCTCTGAAAGTATCAATTCCATTCCCTTCTCAAAGATATCCCCAAACACTGGAAAGCAGCAACTCAATTATAAATTAAAAAAAAACCAAACAAAAAAACCCAAAAAACATTTCAATAGTATAAAGAAACATTTGAAAAGCCTCATTAACAAGTAAAATATAATATTTAAAAAATAAATCACAAGCATATTACAATGCTGAGCTATTTATTAACAAAATTTCTTTTCTAGTGTAGAAATACTTAAAGGAACATACAACTAGGGATTTGTTGAGGGTTTTGTGGGGGTTGGTTTTGTTTGTTTTAAAGCAGCCCTGAAAACAGCTGTTCTTCCTCATTTATTCACAGTAGTTCATTAGAGATATATTTTTTTTAAAGAACAAAATTACTGGGATATATAGGTCATGGGGTTTATAAAGCATTATCAATTAAGCATGTTAAAATATTGTTCCCTCCCTTGTGAGAGAAAAAGAAACAGTAATAGCTGTATTTTTTGCTTTCTAGATTAATACAGCAGGTTTTCACCTTGAATAATGCAGGACTGCCTGGATTAAAACAAAAGAAAGTAAAGGCATGCTTTTTTGTTCTATTGTCCATTCAGTGTTTTGTAAGGAAATCCCATGATACTTCATTTTTCAAAATCTGAAATTAATGATAAATCCAGATATCTAAAATGCTGCTGCATTTACACAACTTTCAAAGGAGACAGCATAGTGGTTATTTGTTATAGTTATAGAATTATATAGTTTAATAGTTATAAGGTTTTTACTGTATTTCACATATTAAAAATGCACTTTTAAGAACTGAATTTCTGAGTAGTGAGGCTTCCCCCCCCCCATATAGTTTGCCTTTCAAAATAGCTTTTAATTATTCCTGAAGTATTTTCCAGGACAGAGATATATTTGGGGGCATTTGCATATGGTCTGTGGACACGATGTGAATGTGCTCATTGGCAAAGTGAAGCATCAAAAATAAAGTTTGTGAATCCTCCCACATTAAACATTTTCAGTATAACCTCCAATTATAAGTCATGAAAGGGACCAGACTACAGGACCCAGAAGGTTCCTATAAGACCCAGAAGGATTCATAGGCTATCTGTATTTCAAGGACAGGTCTCCTGGAAAAGCACTAACTGACATGAAAAGGCACATAGAAATGATGCACATGAGAAAAATACTGCAAATGGTACAATGGTGAACAATTGTAACAGTCTCTTAAATGAAATGTTCTGCACATAAAGAGGCTCTAGCCACCAGATCTCCTCTGTTCTTTTAATTCTCCATTGCCTATTACCAAAAGTTTACAGATCTCATTTATAGCAGTTTCATGCTTATGGCACCCTACATAAGCCACTGAATTTCAACAAAGCTTCTAAAGTCCTGCAATTTTAAAGAAATGTCATGTCAATCCTTCTATATGTGTGAAAGCAGTATCTTTCATGCATCCATAGACACATGGAAGTTTGCTTCACTACCTTAAGTAATACTGTGAGAAAAGTTGCCATCAACCATTCACTACTTTATTATAAAATTTTGCTTTTAAAAATAAATGTACATTTTATTTAAAGTATAAGAGAAGGGCCTTGATGATAGTGAACTGTTCTGTTCAGGAGCACATAGATATTAAGGCTTTTATTAGGAAAGCTCATATTTAAAGTAAGCATGGCTTGAATTCTTTGCCCTACCCACATTTCAGCAGTCTCCGGCATGCCTGCTACAAATGCAAAACCCACTTACATAGTTAGAAATGACATTGTCAGGCAACAAACCTTTTATATGTGTTCAAGTGCTCCAATCCATTCAGCTTCCACCAACTCAAGCTGAGCCCTTTGGAGGGGCACAGCCCAGCCTTGGCTGCACCCACAGAGGCATTTGCAACCTCTGCTTCCTGCTGTCAGAGCAAAGGGCAGCAGATGCTGCCACCACCAGAAAAGCTCCACAGGGACTACTGAAAAATGCTGTTTATTTCCATAGATTTGGAAGAATCCAGACAATTCCTATCCTGTTGCATTGCACCCATATCTTTTGACATTAAAAAAGGACCACCTACCCCACCTCCGCATGTAGGTTGGCATCACAAGGCTCAAAGACACCACTGGGATAGATCTCGACTTCAATCTAGGCTCCATCATGATGGTGGTGAGTGACAGCAGTAGCATGACACCACTACCACCATGGCTGCTCCGCTGTCATGTGTGATCTGTGGCCTAATTCAGATTAAATAGCCGTCTGCTCAAGGAAGCTCCAACACATATATAACCCAGCGTAACTAATAAACATTAGGGGATAATATTCTGTACCTTTAAATATCTTCTCAGGAACTACAAAGTAATTGTTTGTAAATTCTCCAGGCTGCCTAGGTATTTTGTTTTGGGTTTTTTTGCTGTGTGGCTTGGGTTTTGTTTTTTGTTGTTTGGGGGTTTTTTTGTTTGGTTGTTTTTGTTTTTTTGCTTTGGATTTGTTTGTTTGGGGTTTTTTTGTTTGGCTTTTTTTTTTAATGTTAAAGATATTCTCAAGTTTCTCAAAGCATCATTTATGTTCCTAAATAGCAGGTTTCAAGTTATCTTACTGGATTCAGTGAGGTATCTACAGCCTGACACATACCTACCAACCCCAAAAGGAGTTGTGCATTCCATCATGTAGTTTTGAAGACGTATTTTATGCTTCCATGGAATTTGTAGAACTTATTAGGCTTACTGTCAGAGACAACTGAAAAACTGTTCAACTAAAAATAATTCTTTTTCTCTAGTTCTGCGGAGGAGGAATACCAAGAAAACTATGAAAAGGTGATATGCATGTATTATTGATTTTAAATATTACAGTTTATTCAAGGACATTAAAATGTCATGGACATTAGGCTGTGAAGTTATTTTAATACTATATGCAGTAAAATATAAGGATGAATTAGTGCCATCCTGCATGACACTGCCCAAGCAATTACTTCCCCACATTCTATGTCAATAGGGTAACTTTTTGCAAAGTATTACTTACAGGTTTTGGTGGTTTTGTGTATTATTAAATGAGAAAGTTATTAGTAGCTTTATCTCCCAAGCTCCATAATGGTCAAATAAATTACAAATCTTGATTAAATGCATGCTTTCTTAAAAAGAGTAAGTTATTTTATTTCTCAGTTTGTTTCTCAAAATTTTTAACCACTAATATGAAAAACAAAGTAAAAGTAGGTTTTTTTTTGAATGCATACTGGACAACAAAGTGGAACACTAACATATATTGAAGATGTATTTTTGAAGAAAAATGCTTTCATTGGTTGCAGCAATGTTGTTTCAGAATATATAAAAATGAATGAACAGATTAAAAAAAACACAGAAAGTTCTGATGGCACTTTCAGTATCTGCCTTAGTAAGCTGGAGAGGTGGTGCAGGCAGGCTTTGAACCTTTAAATGGACACAGCACAAATATTAACTGTGCAGCAGCTTTGCCCCCCAGTGAAGAGCAGTTAGTGCCCATCTTCTCAGTGAACCACTGCTCAGGTGAGGGGGTTGCCCTGCAAGGCTGTGAGTTCCCCAGGTGCAAGCCACCCCCACAGCACCAGCCTTGTGCAATCGCTGACCCCAAACTCTCTCCCCTTCTCTGCTGCCCTGGGTCCAGCCCTCCCCAGCTAGCCCATGATCCCCATAGGCAACCTATTGATGTGACTATGCATAGATCTGAGCATCCTGAACACTGAGACTTCTCTGTGCTTCAGTCTGCATCTTTTGCTTCCCAGGCTGCTGTAATTTTTCATCCCCTTAGTTTCGTTATGCCTGAGCTCCTATCAGGTGTTTCCTCAACACCCTTATCTCCTATTTATGGATTTAATTGAGTAACACAGGAAAAAAAAAAAAGGCCTTATGATAACCTATTTGCAAGCAGCATACACACTTTTATTGTGTGGCTGTATAATTTATTATGGAAATGATTAATATATTCAATATGCATTTCCTCCTAATGACTACTTAGTAATTGATTCATAACACTATCACAGTATTTTCCTGCAAAACAGGAGAGGAACAGCAGGGAAATTGACTGAGCCCTAAAACATGTAATCAGTTAGAACTGCTTTGCCTTCCACTTAGGCAATAAGCAAACACAATATTGTGTAGTAAGTCATGCCCATTGTGTTGCTAGGCACTATACTAATGACTAAACATATGTGTAAGTTATTGCACCCTAATTCAGATCCTGCAGTGCTTTATTACAATTTCCTATTTTTCAGTACAAGTAGAAAAAATACAAATTAAAGGAAATTCTTCACAAAAAAGACTTTGTTATGATGCAACCCTAAACCAGAAAAAAAGCCTTAAAATGGGACTAATTTTTATAGCTTATGTAAAATATTAGCATCATATAATAGCAGCTCTCAGGCTGGGACCCCACTGTCCTAGACACAACCAATGCATAAGGCCTTATAGTCCCCACCCCAACATTTTCATTCAGAAGATGATCATAAGGCAAATATAATCCCCCATACACACATTTTCAGCAAACACAGAATAGCAAATAAATGTGAGGATGTGTTTTAGTTGCTCAGAACCGTTAGCTCCTCCTGTTCCTTCAGATGCCCAGATTTCACTGAAAGAAAAGTTAAGAAAGGTGAGAAACAGCAGTCAAGGTCTGAACAATGCTTTTTAGGTTGAGAAGAGCCTGTTCTACTATCCAATACTCACTCAGTAACACTTCAGTTGCCACTAAAAGCATTCCCTCCATCGTTAAGTTTGATCTCCTCCACTCTATAATTAATGAAGTTCAAGGAAGATTTATTAGCATCTATAACCACCATCTAGACCAGTGAGGCAACTGTAGAGTGTGACCACAGGGGTAAGAAGCAAGGAAGACTTCACTCCTCTTTGGAGCAGAATGAAACCAATTCAAACTCTTGCTCTTCTCCCGCCACACTCAGTTTTGGCACATACACACAAAAAAAAAAAAGAATATTCTAACTGAAAAAGTTACTTGTCACTTTTATTAAAAAAGCATTTTGACGTCAAATGAAGATATGTTACATGCAATGAAAATTAGGCCTGAGAGGATAGGTACTTGGGAGATCAAGGCATGAATGAAAGACTGCAAGTTCTATGCTGCATCCAAATGAGGAGCATCATTCATAATGCATCTCTTAACCTTCCATAAAAGCAGAATAAAATTAAAAACCAAAGTTTTCCTCTTACATAACAGGTAGAGAAACCATTTGTTTCAGTTTTTGACTAACAAGATTTTCTGAAAGACAGAAAACCAGTTGAAGCCACTTATTATATAGAAGAATCAACTCCTAAACACCATCACACAAGACAAGCTAGGTCACTTCTTCCAGATGTGCATGTACAAATTATTTTTTAAGTAATCTTGAGGATACACCTATTGTTCCTACTAAAACTACAAACATCTGTAGATTTACATCACAACTCTTAGCATAGGGAAAAGCATGACTTCATAGCATTGAAACAAAAATAATTGGGTTTAGACAGGCAAAACCACTTGGTTTGCAGGAATTTTCTGCTTTTAATGAAAACCTTAGAATGTTATTGATAAATACAGACTGCTGTTGATTTATTGAAAGAAACATTAAGACTGCCAATTTCTTTGCACCTTAACTTCAAATGGGAATACGATTCAGTTAAATACATGCCCATATATGATTTTTATCTTGCTGCAGTATAGAATCCTTTGAGAAAAATGGAAGAACACAAAAGCGATAAAGTGAATTATGCCTATGAAGGAACAGTAACAGCACAGTACACCTACTTGCTCAGGAAGCATCAAACAATACAAATTGAAGTGATCTTCTTTGCAATGATTTTGTCTCTCAATTGTGTTATGTATTTAACCATACAAGTACATGTGTTCTATTACATAAGCTAAACTAAGATAAATAAAAATACAAAATAAGGTTTAAAGTCTTCTCTGTAACTCCAGGAAGGAACAACAGCAGAAGAGTTTAAGTAACTTCAACCAAATTTATCCAGGAAAAAAAAAGATTAAATATTGCATTGATTGATGATTCAATACAATAGATGATGATTAAGATGACAACACATTTTCAGTTCAAGTTCAGTAGTTTATTTCTTTGAGAAAAGAAAAAAGGCATTTGTTTCTCTTTCAACAGAAAAACACATTCATATTTACTAGAAGAGGCACATGAGTGTATCTGGTGATGATAAACAGATTTCTTTTAATAGAAGACCTCTAGGGAATGGCAAAAGTAGAAGCTGACTGATAAAATGAAGTAATCAACAGAAGGCTTATATAAAGCATAAAGCAGCCTTCATACTATTGAAAACTACGGAGGACTAACAATATAAATAAAGATTTCCCCTGTGGGCTTTTTGTTATTTTGATCATTAATTCATTTCCTGCTTTGTAGTAAAACAATCTGATTTTTGCAGTAGAGAGGTGTCTTTAAATGTCATTCCTGTAGTTATCATAAACACCTCTTAAAACTAAGATGGGCATAATAAACTGTCCTTATGTGTTGAGCTCCAAAACATGCTTAAAATGTGTATATGCAATTCTAACCACCTAATATCTAACCTTCTATTATTGACAAATGTTTATTGTAAGATACAGACCTGTATTTTACAGTGTAGTATAAATCCTTAATTTTAATTGACATCATCAGGAGTTAAGGGTTCCCCATGACATAAAACACATGACACAGGAAGTTAGTTGCACATCCTTGCCTGCGTGGCTCTATCAGATTGCACAACAGTCCCCCACATGTTAAGCAGCCGCACAAACTCATCCAGCACCATGTGCTTCATATTTTGTAAGAGCCCCACTGTTCACTTTGAAGAGCATTTGCATTTGCTTTCAGTGGAGTGCTTTTGCCACACAGCATGGAAAAGCAGCAGGACAATCTGAATACATTCCCTGATATTAAGATAATTTAACACACACACAAAAAAAACCCCCCAAAAAAATAAAGGAGGATACTGGATATTTCTTGACTTGAAAACCACCAGAAGACTTATGTTCTTTTCTTCCCTAGTCTCTTGCTATTTCTAAAAAGTGTGTACGTATTTGCATTAATAGATTAAGAATAGACAGTCATTCTTTTATTATTTGCAACTGCTGATAAAGGTTTTCCACAGTGAGGAGTTCTAAGTGGTTTGGGGTTTCTTTTTGTTTATTTTTTCCTTTTTTTTTTTTTTTTTTTTTAGAAAAATCACTCTGAATATATGTCCTTTGCATTGAGCCTTTCAGCTCTGAATCCACAGAATTGGATATCAGATTGTCAAATGTTATAAAATAAACTTTCTTGCAAATGTGCCAGCTCACAGAGTAGGCAACCTGACAGAAAACTCTTTCCTAATCCTTTTGGAAGGATTCTCTGAAACTAAATATTCCTGGCCACTGAGGCTGCAGAAGGGAGAAAAGGGGATCTAATCTCCCAAGCTAATTCATTAGGGAAATGAAATTCAGGTTTTCTTGGGAAGGAAATAACAAAACTCTTCAGTACTGTAAATGACAGATCCTCAGGATGTATTTTTGAAACACCTCCAACAGTATCCTTCCAAGTGGTTAGAGCCATTGAAGTTAAATACAAGTGCCATTGTTCCTCTCCCTTGGATTAAAAGAAATGAAACACTGAATATGTTTGGCAAAACAATTGGTCACTTTTCTCATTCTTTTCTGTATGAATTAGCATGCTGTCACTCTGCAAATAAAGGGAAATCCTACCCAAAAAAAACAAAAATTCAACCAAAAGCCTTATAACCTAAAGCTTCTGATGATGAAATATCTTTGATGGAAACATTTGTTACCCCTCTACATTCTGGAAAATTGGCGGGAAAATGAGAAGTATCCAATCCAGCAAAGCTTGCAACATCACACATCCAGTATTCTTTTTACTACAACAGAATACTTGCAAGAAGGGAAACCAATATCTTTGTATCTGTATTTGTTCAGAAAAACAAATATTTATAAAAATATTTTTAAAATCAATTTTCCCCTCTCAAGTATACAAATACTCTGGGCCAAAATGAGCTAGAAATTTAAGCTTTCAGGCAAGATCTCAGTCATTTTAAAATCATGTTCCAATAACATATTTTTCAGAGATAAAGGAATTTTGATAAAAGTCTACAGTTTGAAATAGAATTTTATTTCTTCTCCTTGGCATACCATCTTGTCAGCTCCTCTTCCATATCTACAAAGCATTAGAAAAAAAATCAAAAAGATTGAGACTTTGTAACAATTCTCTTATTTTAAGTTTACTTGGAAAATTCCTTTATTACCTTACTGAGTAATAATATTAAACATGACATCTGAACTTAGAATGTAGCAAGGTCAAAAATATTCTATAAGTCTAAAAAAATTTATAAACAAAACCATGTCTCATTCTACATTGTTTCCATTAATTTGTTACCTTGACTCCTAAATTTTATGCCAACACATTTTACCATATTGAATTTCAGCACTGAATAAAAACTTTTGTTCAGAATCTTAGAAAAGAAAACCCACCATAAGTCCACCAAATTAACTGAATTATGTAACATAAAAATGTCAATAAATACAAAGAAAAACAATGGAATGTTCATTCCATCAATGAATAACAAATAAGACAGACAATAAAACTAAACAATAACCAAAAAAACAACCAAAAAAGCCCCACAAACCACAAACAAAACCCCTACAAATGGCAACAGTTAAGGCCTAGAATTTTGTAATTAAAAAAACAAAAGCGAAACAAAACAAACAAAAAAACCACAATATGACATCCCCACTATAGTATGGAAAGTATTATTTCTGCAGTCATCTGAAAATAAGCTAAGGAAGACAGAAATTGCAACTTAATGAGAAGAAATCAGATATGGAGACTGAAATAGTTACAGACACTGTGTAACAAAATCATTTGTCTTTCTCTGATAATGGATGGGTTTAGACACCAGCCCCCTGACCACGTACTATGACGCTTCCCAACCTCCAAGGCCAGATTTCACACAAGGCACTGGTTCAACAGTGCCAACTGAGGGCTACATAAGCCTGTACTTACACTGCCTTGTGACAAGTATATAGAAAGGCTGGATAAGACAATTATAGGAGAAATCTTCTATTTCTGACATCTTCAAATAATGCTATTCCCTCAGGCTTGATAAGGAGAGATGGTACTCTTCCAGTTTTTGTCAATAAGTGCAGAACCTGCCACTGGTAACTTGACAGGACAGACCTGAAAGCATTCACATAAAAACAAAATCTCAGTGCTGTACATGATTTACAACAAAAAGACACTGCCTGTCCTAAAGAATTTTTATGACTACATGCACAGCATAGACGAGAGATGCAAGCAAAAATTAGGATGGGGTGGAAGCATACTAAACATTAACATTAATGATGACCGTCTGTATAAACAAACCTCCAACATCTTTTCCTATAACTATCTTGATAAAGTCTGTTTGGGGGGCAGACAGAATGGGAATGATGAAATCAGTAGTTACAGTAATATTTAAGGGTGAGAGAGGTAAATGCAAGGTTGTACTGTTTGCCTGTTTTCAGTGAGATGCTGACAGCTGAAAATAGGGTGACAAGGCATGAGGTAAATCCAAAGTAGTAACCTTCCAGGAAACATAGTAATACATTGTCTAGCTTAAACAAAGAAGGAAAGTAAATCCTGTTGTCAGAAACACATATGTTATCAGTGACAAAATTGAAAGAAACACAATGACATATATTTTAGAACTGGGTTTCCTTTGGGGTTTTTGTTGTTTTGTTTGAGGTTTTTTTGTTGTTGTTTTGAGGGTGGTTTTTTGTCATTTTTTGGTTGGTTTGCTTGAGGTTTTTTTTTGTTTGTTTGGTTTGTTTTGTTTTCCATCCCCTCCATTAACACATTGCTAAATGTTTACTCCGAGAGGCCCTTTGATGTCAAGATCAATATATAAGAACCCAAGAATGCAGTCACAAAAAGGCAGATAATTAGTAAACAGTGGTTGAGCAAAATCTAAAAAGCAAGTATAGCACAGAGGACTGAAAAGCAGGATTTATAGTGGAACAGTAGTTTTCAACTTTGCAAAAGCTCTGATCCTAAAAATGTCTTCTCAGAAGTACATGCTTGCAAATATCCAAAGCTTTATGCTAGGTACATGCTTTTTCCCCGGACTGTAACCAAAAAGCTTTAAAAGGTGTATTAATGTTTCTGTGTGTCATCTTACTCTTACTGACAGGTGGGAACAGCAGCCTATAATGCTTCCTAGAAGGGACAAAGCATGAGATGACCAGTGGTAAAAAAATACAAAGTCACAAAGCCTTAAAGCCAACTGAAAGAATTAGGAAAAAGTCCTAAAAATGTTAGGATAGACATGAAAATAAAAGAAGTAAAAAAAAAAACCACAACCAAAACCCTCATCATCCCATATGCCCCTTTCAAAAATTTTTTTTTTATTAAGTGATGCATGAGATCATCAGCATTTTTGAAAATATACCAGTTAACAGATTTCTGTTCTTTCACCTTATACAAATATTAAACAACAAAAAAATACTGCTATATAATACAGTCTATACTTAAGCCTACTACCTCTTTATGGCATAAAAAGAAGTTTCCTTTTCATATGTGACAGCTGCTGCTAAGCTAAATCTGTGCTTCTGTGGATCTTGAGTTATATACTGTAATCTCAAAGTTGACATTTTTCTTATGAATTCAGCAGCTGGAAAATCAATTTATCAATCAGCAATTAAATCCCTGTTACTACATATATGCATTTTGAACAGTTTATTTAAGAAATGAGGAAAAAAAAATTACTGCTAAACGTTTCCCTGGATAGTTCATACTTCAAAGTACATTTCATATTATGAAGAATGTATAATCTTCTTACAGTTTCTTAGACTTAGAAACCTTGCCTGTGTTTCAAATAGCTGATGGAGATTTTTGACTCCCCTTTATCTATTTTTTAAGGCTACAATTATGATGACCTGAAAACTACCAAGCACTGAGGTCCTGAGCCAGGTGAATTCCCAGAACCTGCAATGCCTGTGAGTAATTCTAGTGACAGGAACGAAAGTGATTAATTAGTCCCATGTTCACTTTATACGTGACAAGTGCCTGGGAAGCACCTAAACCAAGCTGCTCGAGATTTCAGTCAGTGTTAACATGATCTTCAGTTAGAAACATACCTTGCAAGTAATAAATACAGTATGCTACTTAAAAAGTGAAGAGGACTAAATCAAAAGCGCAAACTTGAGCTCAAGACAAATCTGATCAAGGTTACAAATACCGTGCAAGAACTGGAGACCAAAATGTAAGAAAGAACATCAGAAATCTGACAAAAATAGGGAAAACACCAACTTGAGGTCCTTTATTACCTGCAGTAAATCTTATTCTAATAGACTACTACATCTCGTTTCTTAAAATTCATGGTGATTTAATCCATTCTCCACACTGTCTCATTCTGCCTATGTTATGGTGTGGTGATTTATACTATGCTTTCAACTGCAAGTACGAAACCTGTGAAAATCTTGTCCATCCCAATTTAACTCAAGTGAACATTTCCTCCGCTGTTACTGAGTAACTACTAAAGAAAAATGCCCAAGGCAGTGTTGCAGAGCCTAATACATCTGACATTTTGGTAATTCAACATTATAAAGAACAATAATTAGCTTGTAAGCAAGTCCCATACTCCTCACATCTCTGACTGATAGAACAACCTTCTCTTGTCAGCAACAGTTTCTGTCCAGGAGCCCCATCCACATATTTGTCAGCTTTCATCTGGAAACATTTCCATAGATTTTTAGTTATTTATTTTTAAGGCATTATATTCTTTCACAACATTATGTGCAACTGCAGGGTAACACTAAGTCTGGAAAGCTTAATACACTCACAATTCATCCTTTACTAAAAACTAGTCTGGAAATCTCAGATGAATTAATATTGAGACAGCAACGCAGAAGCTTTGACTGCAAGGAAAACAGACCACTAACTGTACGTTGTTTTAACACAGAACTTTTATTCTTTAAAGAGATTTTAATCAGAAATCCTCTCAGAAAAAAAGGTTTGATAAATTTGGTTAGTATGTTATAGTATGTAACATATAGGTGGAATTAGAGAGATTAGTTTAATAAGTAAAGTGAAGTTATGGGCAAGAGGAGAAAAGACCATGTCAACCAAAGGATACCCCTGATACATTCTGAAATTCATCATGAACACAAAGTATTTTATCAGTATGGACAAATAAACCATTGGAACATGACATTGTATACACGACCATATATCTCACACCTTTAAGTGCTTCCATCCACAGAGGACCATGTACAGAAAAATAAATTAGCCTGAGCTGTACTTCCAGATAAGATCCCACAGATTCTGTCCACAATTTATTTCCAATTCCATAGCACACATTAAGAAAATTGTGTTTCAGGTAGGCTGCTTGTAGCAGAATAAACAAAACTATCAAAAACTAGCAAGGAGTAGGCACTGTGAAAATTCTGCATTTGTCAACTGAAACTGTTCAAGAATTTATTCTGTTATTTTGAGATTACTCATTCATGTATGCAAAGAACTGGACAATAGATTCCATTTTTGTTTTAGCCAGTAGCAGGTTCAATAATAAAACCAAACAAAACCAAGAAATTCAAAAACTCCTAAAATTAATGATCATCATTATTTCTGTTCACTATCTGTATTCTGAGAAGTGTAGGTAGATAGTTACATATTGAAATGTTTTAACCACAATAAAATTATTGATTTTTACCAAACTGGCAAAGTGGTGATGTGCCACACAGCTGACAAGGGAAATCTAAAAAAAAAAATTAAAAAACACAGTAGTACAGGTACTCAATTGCATCCATATATTTTATACAGTTATTATGCAGCAAAGATGTAAAATAGACTAAGTGAACACAAGCACTTTTCTGCATTCCCAGACAGCAGTTCCTCTGCTCTGCAATTAATAACTTAGATATTTATGACAAGTATCCTATTGTTCTGCCCATCCTTACATCAACAGCTCCATAAAACAGGTTCTAGAATGCTGGCCAGGAACATTATTTTTGCTTACGAGTCTGCACAGGAGATGAGCCTTGCTGCACCCCATCCCTCATGGTAAGCTCTAGGACTGGATGAAATCATAGCACCAGAGGAGCAGGTATCTAGTAATTAGACTAGTGTTATGTGCATGCCACCTGTGTTTAATGGGCAACCAGAGAAACAACTTCTGCCATATTTCATTTCTACTGACTTTAAGTCTAAATTTAGTTCTTTCTGAAAATTTACTAGTCTGCAGCTGCATCTTAAGACTCAAGTACTGAGACAAAAAATATGACAAACAACCCCTCACCCCATCTGTTGATGTGACACCACAGGCTGGAGGAGGTTTTATTGGAGATCAAACCCACAGATCTTCAGTTTATTCCCAGACTGTGATTGATGTACTTTAAAATATGTATTTCTCAAAATCCCTCTAGAGACAGACAATGTCAAACTTGGGAAGGGGGGACAGGTTATGAGGAGACCAGCACAGATGCATTATATGGATTAATTTAAGGAAGACAACCTGTTATGTATGTGAAGTGGCTGAGGAATGAAGTGACCTGCAGCACCAGCTACTCAAACATCCTCTCCCTGCCTTTGGAGTTTCTATTGGTTTTAAGACTCACTGTACAGCATATAACATGTTCTAAATAAATATTAGGACATTTTGATGAAAGGGAGATAATCTCTCACATATGGCAAAGGTAGAAGCATGGTTACTCACATGATTTCAGGTTGAACAAGATATAATAAGCAATAAAGAATAACAAGGGGAAAGAAGTTATTATCAAAGCAGGGAAGAAGGAAGGAGGCAGGAAAATGATGGGGAAGTCAGGACAGATTATTTACTTCTCTAGACAGACTTGGAATTTAGAAAAGTTAAAATCAAGTGAGGCGATAAATTTCAAATGGACCAGAAATAAGTAGAAGGAAGAGGCTGGAATGCTTTCTTCTGCTAATGGAAGCCTGTGTGTGCAGGGGTCCATTTTGGGGAGCTGTGGATGAGGCAGGCCATGCCCCGTGGGACCAGCACCACTAGCTGCAGGGGGATTAGTCCAGCACGGCATGGTTTTGACATGCCAGAAATGCACATGCTGCTTGTGTGCAATGGCAAGGGGCATGCTGCCAAAGCCCTGCACTGCTGCTTCTGCTGCAAGGGCAGGAGCTGCAAAAGGGTTGATTCACCTATATAGGGCACACAAAATACATCAGAAGCTGCTACATAAAGCAGAAACGGGAGTAGACACAAGAATGTGGTTATTTCAGGCTACCACCAGCCTGGATTGCTTTAGAAGCAATAACTCAGAGGTGAAAAGACTAGAGTACAGTACAATTTATAACTAGTCTCTTAAATGAGAACAACTAGACAACTACACACAAAAAATGAAATTTGTTGTTGAATTACATGTATTCCTATTTACCTCAGCACCTTCTGGTTTGTTTTTTTTTTAATATACAAAGTGCCTCCAAAACTTTTGAACCTTTCAGAGCCTCTGTCCAGTTCAGCAACATGGTTGCTCAAAGTTTACTAATTTTCTTTCTCAAATCAGAAATTCATTTTTGGATGGTTTGTTTTGTTGGTTTGCTTGAGTTGTTTTGGTTTGTTCGGCTTTTTGTTTTTCCTTCTCTCCTCTCAATTCTTCTCTTTACATAACTCTACTGAAAAGAAAGAAAAGAAAGGAAAAAACAACAACAAAACAATCAAAAAACCACAACCCCCTTCACAAAAAAAATACATATACACCCACAAAACTACTACTTTTTACCAGTATATAAAAACATTCTCTTTTTAAAGATTTCAAGTGTTAGGTTTACATCTGGAGTTGATCTTAAAGGTGTTTTCCAACCTAAATTATCCTATGAAGTTCTTTAAACACTTTGAGTCACAACCAGGGGACCCTCTAATGAAGAAAACTTTCTCTTAAACCACAAAGACTTTATAAAACAAAAATGTCAAGGTTCACCTAATGCAAATCAATACACAGATATTAGCAATATCAATGTTTTTTCCTGTAATACATTCAATTACTCTTATTACCCAATGCACCTTTCCCTCTCCAAGTGCATTTACAGTTAAACTTGCTGCATCACTTTACTCCTCCATCCAGAGAGCTAACTGTAGTTTTAGATAACCTATGTAATACAAAAATTTCAGAACTCTTCCCCCTCCCCCCCCCCCCGCCCCCCCCCCCCCCAAAATATAATTTAAGTCAATTATACCTATTTCTGGAGAAAGAAAGCAAAAGCTTTCTTACAACAAACACTACATTGGAAAAAAAAGTTGCCTGTTCTTCGTACCTTTAAAGTAGTGAAAATGGGAATTTTGTTTATTATTTCTATACTCAATTAGCTTTATGCACTATCGTGACAAGAAGCTGCTTAGATTCTTCACATTTCAAAAGGTTTTGGGGTCCAACCAATACAAGTCACTTCTCCACATCCTTGCATATTAGATGCTGCAGATCATTCAGTAAGAGACACCAGAGAAGCATCCACAACCTGCAAGACCTGTCATTCTTGGTTAAGTCTCCTTTCCTATAGAAGTCTGCAGATAGCAGTTACAATGTATCTCTGGATTCAGAGATACTAGCTGCTATGTGAGGCAATGTCTCTGCACTCCCTGGGGAAGCACTGGGAAAAAAGCCATCGGCAAAACAGCTGAAGAAAACTGAAGGATGTGACTTAGTACTGAGGGATGAAAGAAGTTGCAAAAGAAACACCTGTTACTTTCAATTTTGGTCAATAATTTAGGACACACTCTCTATAACTTTCTCAAGTGTCACATCATTTGAAATGACCCTGCGCCCTTTCACTACTTTCACCTACTAAGAACTGTGAAGAAAGGTGATCTAAACACTTAAATGTTCTTCATGAACATGTTCTTCAGCTGAAGTGGTGATGTAACAAGAATTGCTGAAGCATGTCCAGAAAAGGGCAATGGGGCTTCTGAAGGGCCTAGAGCACAAGTCCTATGAGGAGCAGCTGAAGGAGCTGGGGTTGTTCAGTCTGGAGGAGGCTGAGGGGAGACCTTATCCCTCTCTACAGCTACATAAAGGGAGGGTGGAATACGGAAGGGGACAGCATCTTCTCCCTGGTGATGTATGACAGGACCAGAGGGAATGGATGCAAGCTGCACCAGGGGAGGTTCAGGCTGGATATTAGGAAACATTTCTTCACTGAAAGTGTTATCAAACATTGGAATGGTCTGCCCAGGGCAGTGGTGGAGTCATCATACCTGAAGGCATATAAATGGTGTTCTGACCTGATACTCAGGGACATGGTTTAGTGGTGAGCTTGCAGCGTTGGGTCGAAGGTTGGACTAAATGATCTTGAAGGTCTCTTCCAACCAAAGACATTCTGAATCTGATTTTCAATATTGCTTGTGTTGCAACTAATGAATTCCATATTTACCTATAAAATAGGTATCAGATGCCTGCCTTTAACTGGGGGCTTTTCTTGTCCAATTTTATCCTATAATTCTTATATTCTCTCCTATAAATTTATTTTTCTTCATCTGAAATGCTAGGGAGGGGGGCTTTCTGCAACCTTTGTAGTTAACTCCTTTTATTCTATATACATATAAGAATTATTTTTTCAGGAAAAAATACAACATATGGAAGTACTCTGGTGAATGAAATAACATGCTCCAGTTGAAATGCAGATTATTTCTCATCATTATATTTCATCATCTCCACATAACCTTATACCTACGCTGCTGTTAAAAGGAGAGCCTAGCTGGAGCACTACAGTTCAGACCAGGGAAAGTGTATCAGCAGAAACACAATTCTGGAAAACATAAATTTACAGCTACAGTTAATGACCTTCCCAGAATACATCAAGAAAAACATAAAACAAGCAGCAATATATTTCCTGTTATTCTTGGTAGTTTAAGTCTTTAAATCAGTTCCTCACTTGTTATTAGGTATTTTTCCTCTAAAACACTACACAAAAAGAAAATTAACCATATAAATAATAGTTTAATTAATTGACTTAAAAACATAAACGTCCCTCTAGACTATCTGGCAGATAAGTATCAAAAGAAATACATTACTTAAGACAATTAGTGAAAAGTTCAAAAGTTCATTCTGCTTGAAAATGGTGTTTAGTAGTGTCTAAATCTTATTTTCCATCAAAACTGGAAGGTTTAAAAATCCATCTCAATGATTTCCCATAAGGCTGCTAAGCCTGCACCTCAAGCAAGGCTGAGCTAAGCATGTTCCCCCTACATTATGTCCTACCTGTGCCTGTGAGGTGCACAACACACCCCACGCCCCCCCAGACACTCTCCGATGCCATGGACCTTCAGGCAGCAGTGTCTTTTGACACACCTTGGGAATCCCAGCATCCCAGGGGTCCTGAAATAGTCAGAGTCTCCTGACCGAGAAAGACCCCTGGTGCCCAGCTGCCCTAGAGGTGAAGCTCAGCCACCTCCTCCCTGCTGTCCAAGACATCATAGCTAAAACAAAGAATAGTAGTATTTTGATCCTTTCTTTCTGCAGGATCCAGAAAGAAATAGGTGGAGAAACAGGATGGTAAATACAGGACATATGGCTAAAACATGACCTGAGCCCAGTGCAGCCTTGGTGCTATTTTAGCCAATCCTTACACATATTTCTGTGCCTGCATGAGCAGCACTCTTGCCCCAGCAATCAATTTCATCACCTACTAGTTCCAATAAAGACAGTGGAAAAAGATACTATTCTGATTGAGCAGAAGACCAGTTACAGGTTTTCAGATAAGAATAGTCATACATACACATTTATTATTTCATAAGGTTGTGTTCAATAGTCACATTAAAAAGCACAGCAGCAAGACCAAGGGTATCATGGTAATTCTGATTTTAAGAGTTCTGCAAACACATGGGATGGAGTACTTAAAAAGTGCTTCTGCAAATGAAGGCACGAAGACAGATTCTATAGAATACCACAAAGGCATTCAGGACACACAATACTTCAGAGGTCTGAGCACTAGATTCCATTTCAAAGTGAAAATTTCGCAGTCTATCTCTTCGCAACATTTGTAAATCCCCTTGGGCATCTTCCCAAATTCTTTGTAAAATTTTGGCCAAGTGTGCTATGGCCAGGAACTTTTGTTTGAGCAAAGTATTTCTGGCACCTAAAAAAGGCACTTCGCTGCCAAGTGGCATCTACAATAGCATCTAGAAACTACTTCTCATTGATTTCTTTAAGTGCTTAAGCGTAGCTTTAAAGTTTCAGTGGTATTGTTTTCCTTTTGCTGCCCATGGATGCAAAATCTGAATCTTAAAAGATGATCCATCCAAACTATACTAACTGTTCTGTATTTTATTAACTATATGAATCAAATTACGTTGAACATATATAGATAAACCTTCATGCTTCCTTTCATGATGTTTGGCACTTGTTATTCAAGAAATATACAAGTTGCATGATACAAAAAATATATAGCATAGCTTACAAATGTGAATTGTGCATGGAAATCCACAAAAATCAAGTTTTTATTGTAAGCCAGTCTTGCAGTGATGGCATTTAAAAAGACAAAATTCCACTCCGGCATGGCACAGGGTACAGAGAGGGGTGGGCAGGAAGGGAAGTAATAGTGTAATAATAAATGCTTGTATGATTTTGTGGGAGAAGAGGCAAGAAGGGAAGCATATTAAGCATTTGTCAACACTATTCTCAACAGCATACAATTAAAGCAGGTTGCCCTCGTGTCTGCCACTTCCATGGTTTGGTTCATGTGTCTCAGGGAACTCAGAGAAAGCACACTCAGTTCAACTGAACAAAAATAGATAAGGCATCTTCCAAGGGCACACCAAATGCTCTCCATTCCTAGTTCAGCATGTTCAGCAATCTAGAGCTAGTCCAAAGAAAACCCCCCTGACATGTCCTATTGCATGGACACGGGGACGCCAGCACCCAGCATCTTCCACTACAGATCTGCTTTTACTGGGCTGCCCTTTGTGCTAAGCTAGGCATTGCCTAATATCACTGTCACGGCAAGAGAAGATAGTTCACACTTTTTAATGGGAAATTCATTGTTAATATTCTCTAAGTTTCATAAGCAATCTCTTAAGAAGCCTTTCATGAGGAAAGGAGTTGTTCTGTCCATACCTCCAAACAAAGTTAGTGTTGGCTTCAGCAGTCCATTAGTAGAGAGGATTGCAGATGTCTATCTTTCCTACTAAAATTATAAAACCAAACCAAAGAAAAAAAAAATCAACACAAACCCACAAACAACAAAAAACCAACACACACACCCCCCCCCCCAACCCCAAAAAAAAATCAACAAAAAACCCACAAATACCCCAACCTTTATACTTAGTTCTAGTTCTGTTATATCCTCTCTTAAGCAGTCTCTCTAATCCTGAATTGTTCTATATCTCAGTATCCTAATAGCGTCTCATATTTTCTCCTACAATTTTCTCCTCAAGGTCCAGGATTTCCTTATCCGCCACTTAAGACTGTTTAGCCAATTTAAGTACTTTTTGTAGTAGCAGCACATCAATAAACTGAAGAATATTGTTTTTCAGGTTCCTACTGAGAACATAAAACTCAGCTGTCTCCTAATGAAGCAGAGATAAAATACACAATATCATTCAACTCAGAATGAAGCAGAGAAAAATTACATTTGATGCCCTTCACAAAGTCCAAGAAGTTAATGCCCAAGGCAGTAACTTGACCACGTGTAGTCACTGTTAGCAAGGGCACTGTCAGAAGAGTATGGGTCATCAGAAGGCAGCAGTTGCCAGGAAGCTTGCAGTCCATGTTGAGTATTGTGGACTTTCTACAAACTTCCTGGCAGGGTATCATCATGGACATACAGACTACAGGACTCAATGAAGTCACAGAGACAAAGAATTGTATTTTATCTATAAAGACAAGAGGACTTAGCTCAGAATGAAGGTCTAAATATATGCACAGGGGTGGAGGGGGAGGTCATTTTAGATAGTAATTCAACCCAGGAATTCAACCCATGAAATCACTTATGAAAAAGTGAAATGAGGGAGAAAAGTGAAGGTTTGGGAAGTTGTTGAGCAGATGTTTACATCCAGCTCCCTTAAGAAGATCAGGCAATTGCAATAGCAACCAGGCATTTCATGAACAGCCATTTTAAGAGGAAAAAGCCTATAAACTTACCCCTGATTTATAGTAGACTGCTGTATTAAGATGATTTCATTTAACCAAGTCTATAAAACAATTGCTTACTGGTCTACCTAAGTCAGTTATCTTAAGTTTGAAAGACAACTGCAAATATATTGCAAAGAGTAATGTTGCTGTAAATCCTGCCTCGTGTTATATATACCTAGGCATCCACAATTCTACTCTAGTAGGTAAACATTTATACCCTGACATTAGGGTACCAAGGATGTGAAGAGCATCTTTTTTTCTGACAGAGCTTCTCCAATAGTGGTTCCATAACGTTAATCACTGAAGCAGCCACACTGATCATGAAATAGGACCTAGTTTTTCCTCGAGGCTACCTCTTTCCCCAGTAATGCAGAATTAAGGAGAGTGACAAAGCAATCTCCAGGTGAATGATAAAGAAGTGGATGGATGGGAGACTCACTAAGTAACCATGAAAAGGTAAACTTAAAAGCAAAAGAACAACAGCAATTGAGAATTAGAGGCATTGAAGCTTCATAAAAAATAATATATTTCAATTTTTCTTTACTAAATTGAGAACTCTCAAAATATGGTTGTTTAGTTGTTGAGTTTTTGGGGGGTTGGTTTTGTTGTGGGGCTTTTTTGGGTTTGTGTTTTGTTTGGTCTTTGAGGATTTTTTGTTGTTTTGGTTTGGTTGGTTGGTTTTGGTTTTGTTTGTTTTCTTTCAGAGTTTGTTGGGTCCCCCCCCCCAAACTGCAATTTACTACCTTTCAATTATTCCTATAATACTGAGACCTCATGGAAAGAATATGCTTTACCTAATGTATCAAAAGGAATGAAGGCATTCCCGTCACACAGAACCAGAATTAAATAAAATAAAGCGTGCATAATTAATAATAAATTTGTTTCAGGGTTTCATAATAATTTTAATGTGCAAATAAAAGCTGCATAATGGGAATAATTTTCAGACATGCAAAATAATAATGAAAACAGCAAGGAGAAAAATGAGAAATAATTTCCTTAATATTGTTTATCAGGCTAATAACACTTATCTCTCTGGGGCAGAATGAAGACAAGTTAATGTTTATGTAATTCAGAAGCTGAAAGGTGCTATTTAAAGTAGCCTGCTACTTTATTGAAATATAGGTGTAGATATTTTGTATTAATTTTCCATTTGCATGATTTATTTGTTTTTGGTTTTGTTTGTTTTTTTCTTTTTCAACTCCTGTATTCAAAAATGTCAAAAAATCTGAATGTAAAGACAAAATCCTTTTATTGGAAAGATTACTGCTGGCTATGCTCAGTTTGAATTGCCTTACTTCTAACCTGACCTATTTCACAAAAAGATGCCAAATAAGAAGCCAAGACTTTTTTTTTTTCCTGCTTGCTTACCTAGACTAGCTACAGCCATGCCCTACAGGTGTTCACTCTTTCAGTCTGCTGCCAGGTTTTGGGGTTTAGTGTCTTTCATATGCACAAAAAAAAAATATCCTGTGGAACAGGTTGTGCCCTGAGGGTCTAAGAAAATTCCCTGGTAGTATAATTAAAAGTAATATGTAACAGACTTTGGGGCTATTTCAGAGAGGGTGGGAAGGAAGCCAGCAGTTCCACCTGCAGGGAAAGCACATCCTACCTTGAGATCCTTAGCACCAGGGAAGTCTGCAGAGGTCCTTATCTTGCAAAACAGCATTTATGAAATCACATACAGACACTCTCCTAACCTATTAGTAAATCAAGCATGCAGATATATGTTGACCGTGAATGAGCTGACAATATTCAATAGCTTTGCATCTTATTCATAATTTTCCAAACTACATTACCTTACCAAGACTTTCTCCTCTAGTGCCAGTGTCATCCTGGTTCAACTTCCCAGGTCCTCCAGGCAGCCCAGTTCTTTATGAATGGCTGTGTAATTCTTGCCATCAACAATGTCTCCCTAGCTTTACAAACCCACAAACTGTGATAGAGGTACCTCCCAATATAAGTTTAACACAAAATATAACAAACAAGCAAATAAAGAGCAAGATCTATCCCTCAACTAGTTCTCACAAACAGACCCTCACACCCTCTCTCTGCTCTCACAGGTTCACACCATAGCACAATCAACTGTAAATCCTCAGCTCAAGACATTGTGCTAGCTTTGTTATGATCTGTCTTTGGAAAATTCCATTTGTACATTAATTCATTCTCTGTGTATCTCCTTACCTTTCATTTTTCTTTCCGTCAGCATTTGTTTCACAGCTTCATTTCATAATGCTGTTGAAATGAGAGCAAAAGGTCTGCAGAAGGCTGTATCACCTTCCAGCTTTCTGTTCCTTCTTTAAGGAGGGAAACTACATCTGTTAGTTTGGGATCACATTTCCAGTGCTAGGTTAACTGGTTCAGCCATGAAGTACAGCTCTCACATCAGTGTAGCACACCTCAAGAGAGTGAAACTCTGGAAAAGTTATTTGGCAATGCTGCAAAGCCAGTAGGTACTGCCACACCTCTTCCTGGGTTGCAACTGGCTGCAGAGGCAGTCTGCTCAGTCCTGTAAGCTTTGACTCTTGCAGCAAGCATGTTTCTAAAGAGATAGCCTAAAAACATAGCCTGCCCTTTAACTTATGTTGGCAAGACAATATCAAACATCTAATATTACTGAACAGACTACTGAACTTCTGTGAAGTTATGTTGCAGAGCAGAGTCACCATCATACAATTGCATCGTCCGCAATAAGCCAGATAGAAATATTCAGGATTGAGTAATGATTTACAATATTCACCTAAACCAAATAAAAATTAAAAGTGCCATGGAATAGGATAGTTATAATAGGATAATTATAATAGGATAATAGTTTTAGGACACCACCATAAATCACAAAAGGAAGATCTCACTTTAGATAAGTATTTCCTAGAGCCCTTTCTATGCCACTCACTTGTGGACTGAGAGAAGAGGATAGAGGACTCATTGACTCATTCATCTTTATTTCTATAAATATAAAGTTCTGGTTTTGTTAAAGATCTAAGAGTTCACCAGACAGTGAGAGATTCATTAGTAGACTTGATTTGCCTCATATTGCCCACAAGGACTAATGGGAATTAAAGCTCCTATCTCGCAAAATAAAGCATCCCCAACAAAGTAGTTGTTTTTCTTGTATTTACAACAGTGAAATATTAAGTCTTGGGGAAAATATCAAAAAAAAAGAACTCTATCTGCCCATTTTATTTTTCATCACTTTCCAAAATTAAGTCACAGTTTGCAGTCTGGACACAGCAGCCCAGGACCAGGAAAAGGCAAGATAGTAAAACTGCCAGTTCAGTCCAGAACTAACAGTAGTCAGTAGATCCAATTTAAAAAATGGGGGAATTGGAAATACATATAATCCTATGGAAGTGAAAAAAAGGGAAAAAAATCAAATAAAATTATTCCCATAGTGCTAGTTTGGAACTATGTTTATGAGTACAGGAAAAAATGTCCACAATGCAGCTACACTTTTTTTCTTTTCCTAGAGAATCAGTTGATAGTCACAGATAATTCTCAATCAAGAAATTAACTGGAAGCCAATTAAAAAAACAAACAACAAAATAACAAACAACCAAAAACCAGACCTTTTGCTGCTATGCAAGCTAACATCTCCACACATATGCTGAGTAACCAGCAATGCACATAGATGCCTAACAACGGCAGATAGGAGCTTTATTCTTTGTTCCCAACACAAGTTAGTGTAGTTTGCTTTCTGCAGAGAATAAGCCTACAGAAATCATGACAGTCTAGAAGAACTCTTGGGTCAAGCAGACAATGTTTGCATTAGGAGCAAAATAGCTCAAAGTACAATCAAAATTACAAAGGAAACTACAGAAAGTACAAATATGTCCCGCAGTTTAAAAATGCCTTTTAACAGAGAATCAAAATGGATAAAAGAAAGGATGTGTTATTCTCTCTCCTCTCTCTTTGAGGATATAAAAAAAAAAGTACAAAAAAAATCCATTGGGAAACTCTGCACATTCAAAATTATTCTACTTCAAGTCACAATGTGTACTACAGAGGTGCTTAGCTTGATAAAGGTGAAATCTAGTCTCTAAAACTCTGCATGTTCTTCAGACCCAATCTTATTTTAAAGTAATAGTCTGAAACTTAATCTCTGGATTCAGTCATGTAGAAAATAAGTTTGGACTACTAAAATTAGCAGCAAGCCTTCCCAGAGCTTAATGTTTTAAAATATTTTAACAGCAGTATCTGATATTGCAACTCAATGGAGAGCTCAATATTCTTGTCCAATGCTATATTCTAATAAAAACCTGAAACTCAATTCCTATCCGTAAAAATAAAAAGTCCACATGTTTTAATGCATTGTCCTAAACAAGAGAAAAAAATATGTAGCTTTTCCCTTCCTTTAGCCATAATACAACAAATGATATGTAATGAGTGGATTACTGTTTCTGAAGAGGGTCACATGACACCTGAAAATGCAAATATGTAATAATTGCAATGTTTTCTTCACAAACAAACAAAAAAATCAGTGCTTGTACCTTATTTCTTTTCCTCAAGAAAGTTATTCTTCTCAGCTGCTTATAAAGGATTTATGAGATTAGCCTAAATATAAGGCAACAATGTAACATGACAGTTAAATCAAAAAGGGAAACTATAAATAATCAAATAAAGGCACTATTCTCAAAACAAAGGAAATACTGGAAATCTGGAAGGCATTTTTTGGGTGAACTTCCAGAAGGTCCTGTGCAGGAGTAGTAGTACCCCCTCTAATTATACCTAACCTCACACAGAAGCCTGAGCAGAGCTCACATCCAGCCACACAGCTCCTCCTTGAGTGTTGTTTCATGAAACAGATGGAAGGCTGAATTCTAATGAAACACAAAGACATTGCCCAGAATTTATGTGAACAGACCTTGCAATCAGATTTCCGAAAGCCATGGGAAATTGAGTCAAAGTAAAAAATGAAGGACTAAATCAATTACCTTTAAAATAATAACAAGTCTTTGGAGAAGAACACAATTTTATGTCAAAAATTGAAATAAATCAAGTTACTCTGCATAAACCACTGACCAGAAGAAGGTCAATTATTTATGCTCTATTATACCCTATGTGGTCTTTTTGACATCTTTTACATTTATAATACCTTCAATCATTACACCTAAAATTACATGCAATTTTCAGTATCACCAACAGGTGGCATTTGCAATAGCACAGAATAGCACAATTTCATCATAAGTTTTGATTAATCAAAAGCCTTTTACATAAATAGATTTTTTTTTTTTTTTTTCACTGCTTGCATACCAAAATTGATCTGGTTATCTAACCAAATACATCAGATGACAGATAAAGAAAGTGCAACTATTAAATCATTGGGGAGCCTCACAGACAAGTGGATGAATCAATTACAAAAAAAGCAAATACGCAAAATAACAGATTAAGCAGAGACCATAAAACTACCAGGCAGGCAATAAGTAGCTAGGAACTGTAACCAATAACTGGTTCAATACATGACAAAACAGTTTAAGTCAAAAATAAGTCATGTAGTAATTCACTTTTCAATTTCAGAAAGATTCCCATTTTTATTCCTGTACTGCATTCAAATATATAATTTTCTTAAAGGCTAATTAAACAAAACTGAAAGATACAGACTGATTTAAAAACACTTCAACCTTTTTGTTCCTCTGATAAGAAATGCAAAATCTTTTATTTTTGCATTCAGGCTGAGTATAGTAAACCAAGGTAGCAAAATAGAAATTTAGAATCATCTAGGTTGGAAAAGACCTTCAAGATCAAGTCCAACCAATAACCTTACTCTACGTGTCCACTCTTAGTTAAAATATGTCCCTAGGCACCATATCTACATGAGTTTTTAATACAGCTAGGGATGGTATTCAACCACTGGGGAGACTGTCCCAGTGCTTGATAATCCTTTCATTGAAAAAAAAATTCTTCCTAACATCCAACCTAGATATCTATAAGCTTAATTCAATTACCCATTAAATTTTTATTGTGCTTTACTTTGTTATACAATTATACGTCACTGCAAGCAAGGCCTGCTGTGATGGGGGAGGGAATGAGAGAGAGAGAGAGAGAGAAAAAAGAAAACATTTCCATGACTTAATGTATGCAAAGTCCTGTGAACATGCTACCTGTTACATCAACACCCCTACGGAGAGAAGTAACTCAGTGCTATCTCTGCAATACAGGAAGCAAGTGCACATGTTCAGTGACTTCCCCAAAGGCACACAAAGCAGGGAAAGACCAAACTAAAAAAAAAAATACAGTAATCAGTTTCCCAGCATTATACACAGGCCTAGAGATTACAGCATCTCTTCACTGTATTTTGTCCTCAATCCCATTAGAAATTCCATATAGTCTTCCCTACTCCATATGCATATAATTTTTGAAAATTATACTACGAGCATTTAAGCTAATTGTTGTCCTTCAGAATTACAAAACCGCAGCGACTTCCATGGCTGTGGGTGTCCAGAAGCTTCAAATTTGTTCATCTTTGCCTAGCGTTAAAAGAGTAAGAAAAAAAATTAATTTTTATAGCTGTTTTGCTGACCAAGCTCATCAAAGAAGCAATTTAATTCCACCTCAGGTGAGAGCAATAGAAGTGCTATAGTCTTTATTTCTCTGGGAGAGATGAGGAACAGCAGAGGAACAATTCTTCTGGCCAGGAGATTTCATAAGCATGTAGAGATCATACATTTCTAGTCAGCTATTGTTTATATTTCAATAATTGATTTCTAGACTACTTTGGAATCAGTACCATTAAAACATTCTGTGGGAATGGTATGGCACAAAGCCAGAAAAACAAGCCTAGAGGACAGCCTCTCAGTGTTGATCTATGTCTTTACAGCTAGGAGGTGTTCACAACCATCCTGGAGAAAGAGCCTTTTAAAAACTCATCTTAATGGAATTTCTAGAACCAGCAACATGAAATCTCTCAGTACATTGTTTCCACATACTCTTTACATATTTTGAGCAACAACGGTAAAGACAAAGAAACTGCAGTCAAGGTATTTGTGATATACTTTCATGTACATTTTATCTAAACAAGGAATCAAAGCATCTGTTCATTTATAGACAACCACTATCAAGAAATCTCTGCTATAGTAGACTACGCAACAGATTTTCAGGTTTCACTTGTGTATATTCCACAAAATTATTTCTAACTACTCTGCTAGTACATTCTTAGGTCATTCAGGTGAGACTTGAAGTTTCACAATCGGCATTTAAACTAAGCAATCAGTGCATGCTTTGATAGAGGTATGTAATTCTTGTTCAAAACAAGACATTACAAATAGTACAACAGAGTTTTCTAGCATGGAATTAAGGCAGTGACAAGCTGGGCTTTCTGCTTACATCAAAAAAAAAAAGCTATAGAATATAACAAACCATTACATGAAAAATAGTGCATGCCAAAAAAAAAAACCCCTTGGTTTCCCAAAATAAAAAAAGCTATAGAATATAACAAACCATTACATAAAAAAAAATGAAAAAAAAAAAAAAAAAAAAAAAAACCTTTGGTTTCCCAAAATACCACAGCCAGGAATAAAACTCAAAGAAAACCATCCAGGAGGAAAAACATAAATCTCTTTGGAAAGGTAAGAAAAATCCACATTTTTATTCATAAGTAACCACATCTGAGTTATTTTTATTTCCAAGGAGTATAGTGCCTTTAGCTACACTCCTAATGTTATAATTTGAATATCAAAGCGGGAGCAGCACTGAACAGCAATTATGATCTTGTCATAAAAATGTCACATGTTTGAATCACAAGCTTGAGTGCAAAACATTTCCGCATGTGGCTTTAGCAAAAAGGAGGTACCAATGCTCCTGAGAGGCATCAGTGCCTCATGTGCAACACACAGTACCTGTCAAGAGAGGTGCTCCATCCATTCTGTTCTTGTTTTTCACTCAAATACAGTCCACATCATTAGTCAGCCACCAGGGTCATGAATTTAACAACAAGCTACCATGAAGTTTACAGTACTGGGATTTAGACCACCAGACCTTGGAAATCTCATTGCATGACACATATCCACACTCTGGTCCATCTCATGCCCTGCAGTACAGAGGACAGCTTGCAAAAGCCATCGACTAGAAATGGAGTTAGAAGTTGCAGTACATTTGTAGAGATCTCAGTCAAGCCCTATCCAGTTTACCTTGACCAATTTCACCTGCTGTCAGCTCAAATCCTGGAAAGTTATTCCTGCTGTGCTCTCCAGAGCTTCACATGATGGGTAATAGCAATGGAGAGGTAGATGCTCAACCTATCATGTAAGCTTTACAGACCTATTTTTGGAGTTCAGAGAGGATCTAATCTCATTGAAGTAGCCACAGCAAGTATGCAAAACTGGAGCAACCTTCTTGGTTGTGTTGGTGTCATGGCTGCCTAAGAAAGATGAGGTAACTGAGTCACAGTTAGCTGCATTGCATCTTCTCTGGGCACGAGTGCAGTTTCCTGGATCCTAATTTCTGAAGACAGCTCTGGCAGCAGGCACCTTGTGTGTTACAGTGCCTTAGAGGAGAACTGTGGGGCATGAGAGCAGCACTCATCCACATCACCCATTGTCACTGCATGCAATCCTTTCAGACCAGGATGATCCAGATCCTCTTTCTCTCCTCATTCTTTACACCTAAAGCTGGAGCAGACAAGGCCAGAGAACTTCATCTGAGCTCTCCTGTACCTCATTCACAGCTGCTTCACTGAATCCCTACAAACAGGTACGGAGCATTTTGCTAAGATGCTGCTGAAATGAAGATACAGAGCAGCAGCCAAGTGAGCCCATCTGGCAGGGGCAACTGTGCAAGAGAAGGTTTCTGCTAGGACAAACTGCAGTTTTTTCAGGAAGGGGAAAGACAAAAAATGACAGTAAAACAGATGATGGAATAAAGGGAATGATAAAAAAACCAAAACAAACCAAAACAAAAAACCAAAAAACCCCACAAACAAACAAGGAAAGAAAAACAAGCCTAAGAAATTGAAGCTACCATTAATGGAAAATTTAAAACTTCTCTAGTCAGAGAGATCTGGCTCTGACCTAGGTGAAGTGAGAGACCAAGAACTTCCTTTAGCCAGTTTCTAGGAAATTCTAAAAGTAATATCTAAAAACAGTAGATAAAAAGAATGTATATGTAAGCTAACACACAAGATGAAAACAGTATTAACAGGAGAAATTTGAATGTTCAAACCACTCCACTGCAGTGAGTCACATGAGTCAGAAACTGAAAAATTAAACTCCAGCTGCTTCTAGACTTCTTGAGTTCAGGATATTCTGAAGTGATACCCTACTTGTATTCAGTTTCAAAAGATAAGCTTCCAGGTCTACCTAGTGTGAGTTTTAACATCTGTAATTGTTTAAGTGGTATCAAACAGAAGAAACTGGAGCTTCATACCCAGTCAGAAAGTTAAGATACCACAGGAATAACTGAAGCATAGTGGAACTACTCACATGACTGGAGAATCGTCTGTAGGTTGCTTTGTAAAGAAGGTCAGGAAAGAAAAGTCCTAAGTGTTAAGGAGAACCTTGAAGGCACAGCAGTCAACTATGGCAATTTTTCAATCCTATCAAATGCCTCTGGGTCAAGGTCAGAGGGGTCATCCCCAAGGGAGATCTTACAGTAGGCATCTGCCTCCGCACCAAGATAAGGCTAACAATGCAATATTTAGGTCACTTAGGCAAGATTCAGGTCAACAGAATCTGATTCTTACAGGTGACTTCAACTACCCAGACATTTTTAGGAAGAACAATACAGCAGCTCACATGTCATCCACCAAGCTCCTGGAGTGGGTACAGGACTGCTTCCTCATACAAATCTAGATATGATAACCGGGAATGAGGCACTGCTGGAGTTGCTACTCACAAACCAAGAAAACCTGCTTTGTACTACTGCTGTTAGTGATAGCATTGGCTGCAGTGATCACAATATTGTGAAGTTTGGGATCCTGATGAGCATGCCGAAAGTTAGTATTAAGACAAACGGTTTAGAATTTTAGAAGTGCAAACTTGAGCTTGCGCAGAGCTCAGTTGGGAAGGATTCCATGAGAAGATTCCATGGAGGATAAAGGAGCTAGCAAGTGCTGGGAGTTTTTCAGGAATGCTCTTCTGGAAGCACAAAGCCAGTTGGTCTTTAAAGGGAAGGTACACAGGCAGAGCAAAAGTCCTTGGCTTAACTCTGAGCTTCTAAGTCTGCTCAAAACCAACAAATTAAAATGGCATATCAGAGATGAAGAAGTGGACAAATACCCATTGAGAACAAGGACATTGCCAAGGAATGCAGAGATGTAATACAGTTAAAGCAAAAGCTCAACTCAAATTGAAATTGGCCAGACATGTCAAAAGACACAAGAAATGGTTCTTCAGGTACACAAACAACAAGAAGAAAGAGAAGGAAAATATTGGCCTGCTGTTGAAACAGAAGAAGTGAATTAGTCACCAATAATGCTGAAGAGGCAGAGATTCTCAGCACCTCCCTTCACATCAGGTCTTGGAAACAAAAATTCAGGTCAGTACAAACACAGACCCACTGTCAGTAAAGGAAGAGTTGGTATGTGAACTATTACAGGAGCTTGACTCCTACAAATCGATAAGCCTTGACAATATCCATTCAGGGTATTAAGACAGATAGCTGATGTTGTGAGGCTACTCTTCATATCTTTGCAGAGTTGTGGAGATTGGGGATGTCTCAGAAGACTGGAAGAAGGTTAATGTCACCCCCACCTACAAGAAGAGTTTAATGGGGGAAATCCAGGAAATTATAGACCCATCAATCTTTCTTCAGTCCCTGGGAAAGTTATGGAACAAATCCTCCTGGGGACAATCACAAGTCAAATGAAGCATGATTGGGAAAAGCCAGCATAGATTCACCAAGGGCAAATGGCACTTGACAAACCTGATCACCTTCTACGACAAAGTAACATGCTGGGTTGATGTGGGGTGAGTGGTGGACATTCTCTACCTAGATTTCTCCAAAGCTTTCAATATGGCTCACCACAGCCTCCTCTTAGAGGAGCTGACACATTATTATCTAGACAACTGGTCTGTGTGGTGGGTGGGGAACTGGTTGACAGGCCACACAGAGGATGCTGCTAAATAGCTCTTTTTTAAACTGGCAACCTGTCACACATGAGGTCACCCAGAGATTGATATTGGGCACAAAACTTTAAAAAGTTCATAGGATCAAATGTATCATGATGGAGTTTGCCAATGATATCAAACTGAGTGGGGAGGTAGACACTTTGGGAGGGCAACATTGTAGGAAGCCCTGGTTTGTCTGGAAGAGTGGGCTAACAATCATCTTTTGAAGTTCAACAAGGATGAATGCAAGTTCTTACATCCTGGATTATGTTTTCTCAGATGCAGCACAAACAGGGATCTACCCAGCTGGGGAGCAGCTATGTGGAAAGGGACCTGAAGGTCCTGGTGGACAAGAAGAATTCAATATGAATCAACAATGTGCCAACAGGACACTGGGTTTCATCAACAAGGACATCACCAGCAGACATTAATTAATCATTTCCCCACTCAGTGCTTTCCAGGCAATATCTGGAGTACTATGTTCAGTTTTAGACCCCACTACGCAAAATAGATGTGGACAGGCTGGAGAGGGCCCAGAAAAGAGACGCAAGGACAATCAAGGGACTGGGAAGCCAACATATAAGAAAAGGCTGGGAGAACTGAGTTTTTTCAGCCTTGAGAAAAGAAGGCTTAGGGAACACACCTTATCACCATGTTCCAGTATTTAAAGGGCAACTACAAAGAAGATGAAGTCATGTGGAAAAGGCAAGGGGTAATGGGTAAAAGTTACTCCTTGTGAGATTCTGACTGGATAAAAGGAAAGCTTTTCACAGTAAGATATCAGTCATTGGAA
Organism: Todiramphus chloris collaris; assembly: GCA_025345505.1. Classification (NCBI taxonomy): domain Eukaryota; kingdom Metazoa; phylum Chordata; class Aves; order Coraciiformes; family Alcedinidae; genus Todiramphus; species Todiramphus chloris. The sequence continues at coordinate 898,061 of JANVCC010000017.1, forward strand.
TAATCTCCCCAGGGAAGCACTGGGGTTCCCCAACATTGAACACTTAAGATTCACCTGGACATGGTGTTGGACCATCTTGTCTAGACTATGCTTTTGCCAAAAAAAAGGTTAGACCAGCTGATCTTTGAGGTCCCTTTCAACCTGGCATTCTATGATCAAAGCCACCTCCATAGATAACCACAGGCTGTGGACAGGTACCTGATAGAGAATAGCACCAAGACAGACAATTCAGTAGGTTTGGCACCATCTTTCAAGCAGTAACAATTTTAAAAAGGCTGGGGGCTACTCAATATCAAAACTACATTCCTTACCTTCTTTATTTATTTTTTAGTAGGGATCCATCTTCTGTTTATGGCAAGTTATGAATTAGATGATCCATTACATCCTACACAGTTATCTTTGCCAATAACACATTTTTGTTGTCAGCTGCTTATGCTGAATCTAACATATTTGACACAGGCCACAGTAAGAATCAGGCTTAAATTCACATCAAGTTTTGTTTAAGAAGGCCCCCTGTTTTCCTTTGTTTGCTTGACAGTCTTCTGACAGTCATGATTTTAAACATGTTTTTTATTTATGCAAATTAAGTGTCTGCTGCTAGTCATAACATTATTTTAGTATTCTATTAAGTAGTAAGGCATTAATTGGATAAGAGCCTTTTGAAATTCCTCAAAGACAATTCTGCTAAGTTTTATTCTCTAAGGAAATGTAAAATGGAGCCAAATGGGTATTTTAAGTATTTTTAGAGGCAAGGAGGTGTTTGCCATAATTCATTTATTTTCCAGTCACTTCAATATTTCCAGCTTTGTTATGCCTCACTACCTGCAAAGTCAGTCAGCTTCCAAGTCTCAAACATCACTTATTATAAAAGCTAAAGATTTATACATAAAGCAGACATTTTCTCCCCTGTTCTGGACTCTTCCTAATTAGTCAGATCCTGTGTGCCTATCTTTCCAACTTCGTTAAAATATGAACCCAAAAAAAATCACAGGCTTCTATAGAGACAAGAAAAAGGTTTAGGTTTTTTTTTTCTCCCCTTTTAATATCAAGCCATCTTTAGAATTAGACTCATTTTCTTCCAGGGCCTGATCCAAAGCTCAGTGAATTCAATGGAAAGACTCATCAGCTTCAGTAGCATGGGAGCAGGTTTATAACACACCATATGCCAAGTATGAAAGTATCCATCTGTCACTGATCCGTATCTGGTTATTGTTATGTGCATTACATCAAGGGATTAGTTTTCTAAGAGATGAAGCTTGTAAAGGAGTTGCTTGAAGAATTTATAAACAATGTTTTATAAACACATAAGCACATTGGAGACACTCATCATCCAAGGCATCAGTGCTACCACAACCATCCAACAGCATTTTGTGTTCACCTCCACAGCTGCACAGAGAAAAATGCACTATAACCTACAAGGTCAAGCCTCTGGCTTTCCAGTTGCTGAAAGATTTACAGCTGAGATACTTCACTGCAAATGTGCACCACACAAAAGCTCATGTAACCTTCATGCTCAAGGTACTTGGCAGCAGAGCAGTGCAACAGTAGTCAGGGTCCCATCGCTGGTAGCCATCACCAGTATCACAGGGGCATCAACACTTCTCTATCCTATTATTTAACCGTCTGTCCTTGTTTTGCCTGAAAAGCAGAACAACATTTTCCCTGATGGAAGAAAGGAAGCATGATGGCACAAGTCATTTTTAAAAAGCATGCTAAGAAAAGTATAAAAGTCATCCAGCAATTAAGGATCTTGCTTGCTTAGTTAATTACCCTTTTCAAGATTTCCCTACATTTTGGCAAACATGCACAGCCCTCAAAACAAGAGAACAGAAGGCGGGTGTTAATCTAAAGATCCCTCACCATCTCCTTTCTCTTCAAGATGAATCAGTTGCATATGAAAGTGTGATGAAAATCCATTTCACAAACTCATCCCTTTTGCTCACAAGTTGAGACAAGCAAAAGCAACACTGCTCTGAAATCAGCAGTTGTGATAAGTGGACCCCTTTTTAGGCACTCACCTGATCCAGAGCAAGTCCCAAGAAATTACCCTATCAGCATTTTGCCCCATAAACCCACTGCTTCTCATTCTTTTCTCAGAACAGTCCCCACAACCAGCTGGCCTCCAGCTCCCCACAGGCTCTTCCTACAGGTGCCAAGAGCTGCTAGCCAGCAGCCTGTATGCTTATCCTTCTCCCCAGCACCTCCTGATAACCACTTTTCCCTCTCCACCCTCTCATTCCTTCCCCCCTACATGTGCTTCCCCTCCATGTCTCCTTTGAGGTCTCACACTGGCTCTTCTCCATGCAATTTTTTCCTGCCTTACACTCCTACGTACTCCCTGTTGTTACCCCAGTAACTCACACTCCCACACAGCCACATTCGTTGTTTATTCCTTGGGTATGATACTACCTAAACTTTGGTAAATTCCAATTTCTGTTGCATGAACAACATGTGTGCAAAAGCTAAAATTCTTTTATAGCACAAGCAGCCCTCATACTCAGGAGGACAGTTAAAAAAAGTAGGTCTGATTAAAACAGACTTCATACTAACAGAGCTTGCCTAGGGATAGTGATCACAATAGCACATCAACTTGTCTTAGGCATCTCAGAACGTTTTTAAGCTTGGTTCTAGTTATTTGAAACAATGTTCAGTGTTTCACAGGCTTACCTGCTATATATAACCCGCTGGAACCAGCAGGCATAAATTTGTATTTGGAGCCTCCAAACTCCACATCTCCAAAACTAAATACATATGGAAATAGACGGCTACGATTAAATATATTTCACACTTTAGGTTGACAGTCTTCTCAAAAGCTAGCATAATTATCTAATGGTTAAGAAATTAGCATTTAAAAAAAAGTGACATCAAACTTTTGAAGCTAAAGTAATTTTTTTTTTTTTTGCTATACACCAACACCAATTTTGTTTAGTGTTTGAACAAAGAGCAACAGTTAAGATCTAAGCCGTTGCAGACAATTAGTGTGGTTAAGTCACTAGCATACAACCTTTTACTAACTTGATACATCTAAAAACACTGAAAAATTCCTATTGATTTATTTTTCATTTTATCTACTACAACAGCTAACCCACTAAAAATATCCTGCAACTTCTTCATCAGTACTCTTCATCAGGACAGAAAATGCACACCTGTCCTTGTCATATCGCAGATGGCAGTGCAGCAATGAGGAAGGAATCTGAATGACTAAGGAGGAATTTATACACTATGCAGGTTACAGACACGCATGACAAAGATGCTAATCTCACAGAGCAAAATAAAAATTAAAAAGGCCATCCCAGGATTCCACAGTATTCTTCATAAAAAAAAAGATTCTCAGTATATTTTCCTAACTGTACTACTTATCCATGTAAAACAAAATACTCTTGGGTAACTCTGTCTCTAGAAAAATGAAAGCTACATGTGCTTTTCCACTTCATGTTACCCTCCCTATCTACCAGACTGTGAACTTAGAACAAACATTACATGCAACACAAACTCACTCTTCCTCCATTACCTGAAAACCCAACAAAGATCTTTCTTGTTGCTATGAGGATACAGAAATTTGATCTGCCAGGCTCACATTTAAGCTCCTTGGAATCAAAGTGATTACCTTCATTAGTAGTTAAAGGGGTGACAGTGTCCCCTGCCTTTATTTCTCAGGGGAATTCTAAATTATACAAGAAACCTAAAACAAGTTTCATATTAGTTTCTCGGCATACAATTGGATGAATTGTTTTCTCTTTTTGTTGTTTTTACAACCCAACTGACCACATGTTACTGACTCTCATTTAGAATAGACATTACCACACGTTCTTCTCGTGAAAATTTCTGTCTTCCTTTCTACAGGAACATTCAGTTGAAACAAATATTACCTTTGCACTTCAGGAAAGGTGCGTAGAGCTGACTGTGCACACGTGGAATGTTCTCACTCGAGATTATTTAAAGAGGACTGGGAATTTGAACACAAAGCTCAGGGACTGGTTTGAATCCCATTACCCAGCTCCAACTAAAGACATATATTTTTAAAAACCATAGAAACACTAACAAAAACTGATAATCTCAAGGAAAAGCTTGACAGCCTTTGCTTTTCTCATGTTTTCACAAGGTGTTTTTTTTCCTGATTAAAAAAAACCCTGAAACTTATCATTACTGAATAATTGATGTTACTGAAGTTATGGACCTAACTGTGACATTTCACTGTAAATGCCAGTGTTTCTACAGATAACATCACTAGACTGAATCTCTGTTACTAGGTCAGAAGCACCATTCCATTACAGAAATAGTTTCTAGTATTTAACATTTTTATCTGTTTTCCATTTCTTTACAATGGGTGGCAGTGATCTGCATGGAAAGCATTAATTTCATTGCTCAGACAGCCCCATGGATATCCAGTCAATAGCACATGGTGGACACTGAACAATTAGAGCTTGCTTGTGTTTCCCATCAGGGCAGACAGAACAAATACAGACATGTTGAAAAGTTTGGATAACATCACAGAAATCATTCATCTTATGTTTCATTGACTCAGCTAGGATTTTTTTTTTTGGCTTGTTGTTTGGTTTGTTTGCGGGTCATTTGTTTTTTGACGTTTTCTGGGGGGTGGAGGGGTTATTGTGTTGGGTTTTTTTGTAGGGGGATGGGATGTACAGAAGTATCAGTACTTTATCAGTACTACATTTATTATTCATATTGAAGCTCTGGCTCAGGACTCACTGTGCTAGGCTTTCACAAAACACTAATGAAAGATGGTTCTGGATGGCAGAATTTACAGTCTACAAGACAGATGAAAGATTAATATAGAGAAGCTTGCATTGAGAAACATGAGTGCTCAGTGCACCAGAAACTGTCTCAGCATAGCGATCACTAAAGAGGTTAGACTAGTCCCTATGCTCATTTCACCTTGGGTTTAAGTGAGAGCACTGGTGAGTGCTGCGTTTTTCATAGGAAGCACGTTTCTTGAACTGTACCCGAGATACACTCATCTCCCACAAAACTCCCCGAATTCAGTACCTTAAGTTGCTAATTAGTCTTCAGAAAGAAATTACTGCAGTCACATGCTAGCTCATTTAAATTCCAATTGGTAATAGAGGAGAAAAGGAAGAATAAGTCATAAGTTGCTACAGTACTTACGTGACAAATTACCTAGAAATGTTTGTTGTTTTTTCCTGAACTCCTATCACTTATAACCTCCCAACAGAGCTTTCCATGTGAAGTTATTACTGGATGAGTGCCTTGATTATGTATTTCATTTTGTTTTCTTTGTAGTTTGTTAATTTTATAGGTGAAAACTAATAGCGCTAGTTAATCTATGTCATTGTTTTCTACTATTTCTATTTGGAGGCAGTAAAAAAGTTCAGATGGTTACAAAGTGCTTTTTACAAAGTGCCCTTGTACTCTCTACGCTTTCAGAGAAAACTGATAAATTTAAGCAAGGTAATTATGTCACTAAAATTACTTATTAAGCCTTCGCTGGTAGTACACAGTCAACCTAGGAAGAGACAAGAAATAAATAGAAACTTATGATTGTACTGATTTTTCTCCTTTTACTTCAGACTAAAAGTCTCTGGAATGGGCTATGCATCTTACTATTTAAGATATGAAATCAATATTAGGCTACTTTTATTCCTTGAGCATTTTTAAGTTCACCATTTAGATAATTGGTCTAGCTGGTTAGTATCATAACGAGCAGTTACTGTTCCAAGGTTTCAAAGAAAGGAACATAAGCAAAGCACCACTGCTCAGGTCCCTCTTGAAGATAAGCATGTTCTACCAGGATGTAAATGTCTCCCACTGACACATCAGTTCCTTTGTCTTTTTTCCAAGGCATTCTTATTTCCCAGTCTTTTCCAAGAGAACAGATACACTATATAACTTAATTTTATGACACACACCCACACTTCACTTGTTCCCACTCCGTTTAGTTCACCTTCTTGCTTTTCTTCTCTTTCACCTTTACCAAAGCCTCCGACTATGCATTTCTGGCTGAATTGGGTCCCTAAAATTTCTAGAACAGGATTACAAAATAACTAGATCTACAAGGCAGTGCAATTCAGATATAAATGAGAATTTAAATGTACAAAGAAACTCCAAGTGAAAAAAGGAGGCTTCCTGATTCACCAGTTCATTTCCAGAATATTTCTTCTGCTTCACCACAAGGGGGAAAAAAACAACCAAACAAAAAACCCCCACAACCAAACAGCACACAAAAAACTAAATCAAACAACAACAAAAAAACCTCACCAAGAGACTATGCTATCTCTATTAAGAACAGAGCAAGGGTTTTTTTAAGTTCAGTTTTTCCTGAAACTTCGTAAGACAGCTAAATGGGGGGGGGGGGGGGGGGAAGTATAGAAACACTTTATTCATCTTAAAACTTTGCCTAAAGCTAGGAAAAGGTGATACTGAGAAACATTGTCATGACTGTATTCTCAGGGAAACAACTCCTGAAAATAGATTTTAGGAAAAGCAAGGTCTCCACTACTGTAGACTGCTTCCAAACATGATTTTTTTTTTAATAGTACCAATTCCTATCATACTTAAGTGTCTGGTAATATAAACAAATACATGCTATTAAAAATAGAATATTTTCTCATAATTGACACTTAATGAAGTCTTTCATACATAATTTAAACTGGTTAAGAGAGGAGCAACATCCACTTTCACAAATATTTCTACATCTATTTGAAAATTGAGTCGAGAAAAAAACAAACCAGCACACTCCCAAAATTCCCACAAATCTCCCACACTTGAGAAAATCATAATCCTGCTAAACAATCTTGCTAGTAATATGGTCTGTCTTTACTTCCCTGGTGGTAGAAGCCATCACAGATATTCCATGACATCCAAAACATGTCTGAAATGATAACTGAAGTTGTCCATCTCCTTTTAAACGCAGAAATAGAAATTGAGAATATGCACAAGGCCATAATCTAAAGTCACTAATATTTAGGGCTCCTTTTTGATGGAATAAGCAAACAGTTCTTAACTTAAACATGGACAATTGAGTTTGTATTCCAAGTAGTTTTCAAAAGTAATTTTCCATTTCTTCCACATTTCTCTCACACCATGAACTTATTCAAACAAGCTTATTTTTCACTAATAATGTCAGGTTTAAATACATAAGACTTTCAGAGAGAAAAAAAATGTAGTGTTCTGGCATACAAAAAAAAAACCCTGCCCATGTTTGTTTCCTTCTGTAAGGAAGAGCATTCACATTTTAACTTGCCATTTCCAGTGAAAAACAAGTGTATTTGGTAATCTTAGAGGCTGAAAGTTTAGCTCTCTTTGATCCCCCTACTGCCCTTTACTGAATGCCAGTTTTGACATGCTTATGAAAAGATGTCATTTTAGCCTTTGAGGACTGCTAACTTACCTTCCACTGGTAGACTTGTGTACATTTACAACTTGGACATGGTTTTCAAGAAGATTTTATGGAATAGATACACACTTCTATTTATTCTTTGAGAAAGTTCATGCTTTAATAAACTGAATGCACAACAAGCCACTTCATCACTCTCTGTAAATTAGATACCTTGTTGCAGGCACAGTTGCTTAGATACAGAGTAATCAAGGGAAGAGAATAAATCAAATTATCAATAACATATACAATTGCATCCTATTATTGAAAGGGTCAATTGAAATCATTTTTAGATTAGTTAGAAAATAGACCTTTAAAACTTATTGGGTAATATGAGATGCCAAATAACTTAAACAAGCATTAGTAGACATTTTAAGAATTGTTCACTGCAGATACATGGGAAATATTGTTCTCTTTACAAAAATAATTGCAGGAACTACTCATGTAAAGTATCTCTCTAATCACACTGAAGTAAACACTCAACCAAAATGCTTCATAAATTTTTATTCTCAATACAAGGTAGACCCCTGCACAACAAACTTTCAATGTGACCATCAGGAACCACTCTGTGCTTGCAATGACTTTACTGCATTTGACAACATGTGAGAATGACATGATGGGGAAGGTTCAGCTAACAGGAAGGATGATTAATCAAGAGACACAGATGCACAAAACAACATATGGTAGAGAAAACACAAGTCAGGCACTTCCAATTGCTGTGCCTCCTAATGCAAGTGCAAAGGCCAATCAACAAAATTTTTACATAAGCTATAATTAGTCTGTGAAAAAATCACTTCCAAAGTAGAAAGCCTCGCACCTTATTAGAAAAAGGGTAAACAAGAACATCTATTTGTATTTAATGGGATGATAAATAAAATAGATTTATCATTAATTGGTGGGAGCTAGAAGGAGGGGGTCTAAAGAAACCAATGTTTAATAAGAGCAACTTACTCTATCATCAAGCAAGTTGTTACATTCTCCTTGAAGTTTTTTGAGTTTTCCATTGAAAAAGGGCTATTTGACTATATAGGTAATTATTTTAAGTTGATATAACTCTCTGGAGTTCAGTCCTCCAGAAAGCATCTATAAGGTCATTGATCTCACATTTACTTAGTGACTCTCCCTAGATCTCAGTCTGGAGAGTACACTATAAAAATCTCTAACAGCAATGACAGCTACCATCCTTTCAGAGACAATCTTCAAACCCAGAAATAAGTGAAGCACAATATTTATTTAGTATCTTCTCTCATTTCTTTTTCTGTTTTTTTTTTTTTTAACCTTTAAAAAAAAAAAAAACAGGAAAGCAAACCAGAAAACAAAAAAAAAAACAAACACCCCAACTCTGAATTTCTAGAGTTTCTGAAGTGCATTGGTGATAGCATCCTGACAAGGATGATTAAGAATTGAACAACAGGAGACATTGTGCTGGATCCGATACTTAAGAGTAAAGAAGAAAAGGCTGAAGGCCGGAAAGATGGAGGCAGCCTTGGCTACTACAACAATGACATGGCAGGGTTCAAAAAGCTTACAAGAAATACATTAGCTAAAAACACAGGACCAAAACCCTGAACTTTAAAGCAACAGATTTTGGCTTGTCCAGTGATCTGCTCTGAAGAAACCCACAGGACACAGCCCTGAAAAGATGAGGGAACTGGGAAAGCTAGTTGATTTTCAAGCATTACCTCTTCCAAGCTCAAGAACTGCTGCCCATCCTGACAAGAAGGACTGCAAACAAAAAGGGACAAGACATGTGTAGAGATTAATAAGGAGCTCCTAACAAAAGCCAGACATAAAAATGAAGTATACAAGAGGTGGAAGCAACAGCAGATCCAGGAGAATACAGACATTGCCTGAGTATGCAGGTACAGTATTAAGAAAGCTAAACTAGGGTTGAATTTAGTGAGAGACAAATGGCAAGAATAAAGACTTCTACAAGTTGTCAGGGTTTAGGGTCAGAACAGCCTGCAGGATCTAACAGATGCTCTCTGTTAACCCCTCTCCCTTCCCAAAGGGGAAGAGAAAAGGAATAAGGGAGAGAGATTTAGATATTAGAGAAGGAAACTAAAACAGCTTTAATGAAAATAACAACACTAATAATAATAATCAAATGGAACATAAAACCGGATCAAACCCAGTCCTCACATGCCCCCTCCACACCCCCTGATAGCAATTACATCGTCACCACTGATTTTCTGGAGCAGGCACTGGGGAAGTCTCAGACTTGGCCCAACAGCAGACAGGAACAGCGTTCAGGAATTGGATTCTCATACTGGATTCAAGAACATGCAGATCAGAATTTACAACATAATGGATGGAGTCCTCCTCAGATGCTGGCCACTCAGGAAGAGCAGTGCTTGATCCTCATGATTCTTCAGTTTTATACCAAATATAACATACATGGGATGGGATAGGTTTTTGGTCAGTTTAGGGTCACCTGTTCTGTCTGCCTCTCCCCACAGGTGTAACCTCTTCCTTTCTGCACATTCCACCACCCCCCCCGGTACACAAGATTCATCCGTGACCTTGGTCTTGGTACTAACTCTAAACATCAGGTATAAAAACAAGTACAACAGCAGCAAAAGGAAGACTAGGGAGAGAGTAGGCTTGCTGCTGAATGCTAAGAGTGGTACTCAGTAATCACAGGTCTCAGAGGAGCTGGGAAGTCCAGAACAAGGGATACTTACCCTTGGTGAAGGAGAATCAAATTAGGGAACCATTTAAACCAACCAGATAAATACATGTCCATGGGACTTGTTGGTCTTACTACAAGCACTGATGGTCAACATCACTGGATGGGCCCACATCATTGCAAGGCCACTCTCTGTAGTATGAAAGGCCATGGTAATCAGAGAATATTTCCAAGGAAGAAATAAAATACTCCTCCTCTAGTCTACAAGGGCAAGGAAGATGATTTGGGAAACTATAGACTAGTCAACATGACCTTGACCTCTGGGATGATGATGAAGCACTAATTCTGGACTCTATTTCCAAACACACTGGAAGACATGGATTAAGAATGACTGGACACAGGCAGCAAGTATTCATGAAAGGAGCATCATGCTTTAGCAATCTAACAGCCTTCTATGATGAAATGATTGGCTAAGTGGATGAGAACAGCAGATATTTATCTTGATTTTAGCAGAGTTTTCAACACCCATAGTCTCTTACAAATGAGCTACTGAGGTACAGACGAAATATATGAAATAAGGTGGACTGAAAACTGAAATGCCAGGCTCAAAGAATTGTGACCAGCAGCACAATGTCCCCCTGAAGGCCAATCATCAGTTGTGTACTCCAGTGGCTGATACTGGAACTAGTACTGTTGAATACCTTTGCAGTGACCTGGATGAGGGGCAGACAGCACCCACAGCAAGTCTGCAGATGACATAACTAAGAGGGGTGGTTGATGCACCAGATGTTTGTGCTACCTCTCAGAGGGACCTTGACAGACTGGAGAAGTGGGCTGATAGGGGCCTTCTGAAGTTCAACCAATTAAAATGACAAGTCCTGTGCCTAGAGAGGAATACCCTCAAGCATAAGTTCAGGCTAAGAAATAGAAAAAGCATGAGTATTCCCAAAGGGCAGCACATGAGGCAGAAGTGTGGCCTTGAAGCAAAGGTCACCAACATCATACTAATCTCCATTAGGCAGAGCATCACCACAGAATTAAGGAAAGAAATTCTTCCTCTCCGCTCACACTAATGAGTCATCTGGAGTGCTGGGTATGAGGCTAGCTCCCCAGTACAAGAGGGACATGAACATATTGGAGCACGTCTACTGAATGGCCACGAAGATGATTAAGGTACTGAGACCTGTGACTCTTCAAGCCTGGAGAATAGAAGTCTCAAGCAGATTCAAAGGGAATCTTATCAATGCATATAAATACCCAGCAGAGGGAGTAAGGATGACAGAGCCAGACTTCTCAGTGGTGCCCAGTAGCAAGCAAGACCAGAAGCCATGAGCACAAACTGAAACCCAGGGAATTATTTTTTTTAATACAGTAAAGGTAATCTACTACTGGATTTTGAGACATTCAAAACACAAGGAGAGACAATTCTGACAAATCTGCTCTTGCTGACCTGAGCAAGGTGTTGGTCCAAATGACATGCGGAGGTGCCCTCCTTCCTCCACCAGCCTGATTCCAAATTAATTGTAATGGAGCACACTGATAATGATGGAATTGATCATAATAATAGTAACAACACATTCAAAACACAATACTGCAAGTTCCTGTATGCTGAAAAGAAGGAGAAAAGCATGAAGGCAAGGACTGACAGCTGAAGGACTCAGGTAGGGCATCAAATCAGAAGGGAGTGCAAGTGCTTCCCCTCAAGGAAGGGAAGGCTCCCTTGTAGGTCCAGGGAGCCTCCATAATTACCTCATTTGTGACTCAGGTACAAGCTTAGAGTTTTATTTTAGTGAATTTACATAAACAGGAAGAGAGGAAAAAACCACCAATAGCAATTGCACAAAATAAAACAATTCAGTAGAGTTGGTCTTTTTTTGACCTCACCTTGATATGTACAGTACCCAGTTACCCAGCTACCACAAACAAGTCAGATTGTGCTTTGATTTCAGGTCAGGATATATTGAAGGTCTCACGGGTAAGATAAAAGAAATTTTCATCTCTTGAGCTCTGCTGAGGACTACCTGCTTCACAGCAAAAAAACACTTATCTCTTGACCTTCTATACTTTCAGCTACCTTAACCTAGGAGAGAAGCCAGAGGACAAGCTTCTCCCACACCAGGGAGCAAAGGTAAAACAGCCACTTGCTTTCCTCCAGGTTTAATGCAGTGCTGTACTACCCTCAGATATATCTGATTGTCTGACATAGCTGACCACAAACAATGCAGTACAAGAAACCTACTGAAATTGACACATCCTCAGAAATACAAGAGTGCTCTTAAACTAAGTAAATCATGCTCTGCTGATCTTGTAAAAAAAAAAAAAAAAAAGGCCTTAGCTCCAGGCACTGGGAGTAACTCCCCTTAAGTCACAAATAGTATTTATGCTTAAAGTACAGGTTGCTTGCTGAAGTGAAATATTAACAAAACATAGTCCTACTAGCAATTCAACTCTTTAAGGATTAAAAAGCATATATTTAAAATATTATTGCATCTTTTTGCACAAACTACAATAGATACCTTCTGGACCATGTTTTAAATAAGAATTTATAAAATCAGTTTGTTTCATTGGATATATTCTGAGGCAAGTATGTTTTATTCTTTTGTTTTGACAGCTTGGTCTGATATATCTCTTTACCTTAATATAGTTTTTCACAACTCTATAATTAAGGAGAAAATAAAAAAGAAAACATAGTAAAGACTGCTTCCTCTTTATTCATGTAATCACTACTCGGTATATGCACACATACACAAACTCCACTCTTTCCATATATTTGGGAGGAAATAGAGTGATTTGGGGAATTCCCTGGGTTTTGAATCTGTATTGCATCTGGCCTATCAAGGATATTCCAGTAATCTCACATGGGAGGCAGAGTTTTCTTACTGAACAAAGGGAAAACCAGGTTTCTGAAACTATCTGTGTTAAAGGAAGGAATATGTGTGTGAGGCTTTTTCAGCACCTTCAGTCTTTGAAAGGTTTAAGACTAGTTTGGCTTAAGACCAGCATGACAACAGACACATCAAAACAATAATTGATTAGGATACACAGGTGAATAAAAGCAGACAATGAGATCAATATAAACATCCAGCTGAAGTGTTATTACTTTAACATCCGGAACATTAATGCATCTCTAGTGAGAAGAGGTGAGATTATATGACCAATATATGACTCATAACCACAATAAATCCACTATATATTTTTTTCCTCATCAAAATATAATCTTCTTTCAAGAGAGCAGGAAATCACTCAGTTCAGAACTGCAAAAACTTCAGATTTCCCATTTGCCCCAAGAAAGATAATCCACCAATAAACCCAGGTTTTTCATTCTGAAAAATATTCTTTTGGCCTTTATATTTAAGATAGTGCTTCAGCTATTCCCTTACTTCTTATCCAGGCAGGACTCTAGATGCAAAGAGTTGAGCAATACAAAAAGGGTGTGGAAATACTTGACCAACCATTCTGCCATTCAGCTCCCTACCCCCTTCTTCAAAATAGGATAGGCTTACTAACAGAAAGCTTAGGAAGCACTTGTCCAAGTTCTCCTGTGGAATCATTGCCTACATATTTGAGTAGGTCAGGCACCTGGAAGAAGTAAAAGGCTGTTGGTCCCGTATTTAAGTTTAGCCATATCATCACTGTTAAAATAATTTATAAGAACATTTCCCCAACCCACAGAAGCAGTTGTCTCCATCATTATCATCTCTATCCACCTCAGCTTAAGCAAGACAGTTGGATGCCTAGTTCATATAGGAAGAAAAGTATGCAGGATGAAGGTAAAGCCCTTTAGATCTAGATATTGCTACTGAACAGCAACACCTGCAACTATGTTCAAAGTTGACATATATCAATCATCTATAATCTGAAACATAAGAACCATTTATTTTTCCATATATTATACTTCCCTTGCTTCTGGGCATGGAAGGAAAGCAATAAAAAATAGTTAACTGACATGACTAGGAAAGAAAGGATGATACCATTCTTCTAATGCAATTCTCCCTTCTTCACAAAAAAGGGGTCAAGATTACGTAAGATTATGTCATCCTGTGTATTTCTTACTCAAGCAGTATGAATTCCCTTCATTTTACAGGCAATGGTTATAGTCTTTCAGCTGCTGTCGAGTGTCAGACAAGTAATATGTTACTATATTAGGCAACTAAACTTAAAGGAATTTTGTCCTTCAACATCATTGAATTTAAGAGAATAAATGTTTATGTAATTGAAGCTTTTTTTTCTGAATCTTTTCCACTTAAATGACATACAGCATGTTGGCTGTATCCTTGGATAACATCATTATTATCAATTGCTTTCAGAAAGAATACTCATTAAAAAAAGCGAAATTATTCAAGACCCTGAATGAGGTAAGGGTTTTTTATTATTTTCACAGCATTTTCAGGAGGGTGTAGCTATACTTCATTCTCTGCTTTTGGACAACAGTTAGAATTGCTTCAATTAAGATGCAGGTACAGTTTTGAACAACAGTAAGGATTCCTGCCACCGCACCTCTCCAAGATGGACTATGCCAAGTGAAAAATCTGAAAGGAACAGAATGATGCATAGAATATTATAAACTTTAAACTTTTATCTTGTCTTCTTTAAGGTAGAGAAGCAGCACCATATTTCTAGAGTAAATCATTCAGTATTGGTCAATGTAACAGAAGAATGATTTAAAAAGCAACTTAAAGCCTCAAGTAAAGTGCATTAATAATGAGGTAAAAGAGTAGCATATTTTTGTTGCCCTTTTACAAAATATAAGCATTGTGTCCCACTCTCAAAATTGAACTCTATTTTAAAAGAGTAATGATAACATGCCTCATTTGCACTTCATCAATGTATTTGACCATTTTAGCTTCAAGGAAATGTACAAGATGACCTTGTCAGGAATAGCAGACTGACAGGACCCTACATTTCTTCCAGATAGCCACTTTGTACTGTTCATAAATACAGTTCATTGAGGTTAAATGCGCAAATAGATGAAAAAAAAATCTCAAAACTAGCAATTAAAACTCTAAAACCAGTAATCTGACTTTAGATACCAGAATTAGAGAAAAACCTCTCTACCTGTCAATTTCTTCTTCTGCAGACCTTTACTCAGATTAAATACCCACACTGATTATTCCCACCATCACCACCCCACCAGTTAAGCTTTGTATTGCTTATTAATAAAAGAAATCCTCCTCTCATGCCACACTACACTCAAGAATAAGGCACAGCATCCTCAAAAGGAGAGCTTCTGCCAAAGAGTCACTTTTACCAAATGACTGAAGCCTGATATGCAGGATCATCAGTTATTCTTATGGGACAACCCTAGGCAGACATAATGGAACAAGAAACACATTTCTCAATTTACAATCTGTTACCATAATATGGATGCAGTTTGAATGGGCAATAGCTTTACAAGATGGCATATTACTTATTCATTAGACCAAAGGGGATCTTCATAAAAGCAATGCTCTGAAAGCTGCTTTTCTGTTTGCCCTGTCACGCTTAACAGAAAAAGAAATGTTAGTTCATGGAAAACTCAAAGAATTAAGAGATTTCATTTCATGCAAGACCAATTCTGACACAGTATTTAAAAAAATGTCAATTTTTTTTTTTAGCTTCCTTTTTTTTTTGGCAAAATTGTTTAAAGCGGGTCTCAAAAGTGGGATTTAAGGCCTAAACATGCCACAGTAAAAATAAAGACTTGGCACTATCCTTCAGTAAGTTACTGTGTCACATCAGAGGAACCTGAGCAAAGAAATCCACAGTTACTTTAAGCTTTCATTTGCTTGCCACAACAGCATTTAGATTTTCTGTTTAATGAATTGCCTTAAATTTGATAAAGCCAACCCAAGTGGACTATGTTATTTATTGTCTTTTACTGTGCAAAATATAGTTACTGATCAGAACAGTCACATCATTTTTCTCCAAGGCATTTCCTGGTGTTTTATCACACTTCAGAACACAGTATTTTGTAGCTCCTTGAGATAAATTATATCAACGAAGTGTTTCCCTTTTGGAGACTCCATTTCCATACAAAAAATGTCAACATTAGAGTAATTGGTAAGTAGTAAAAGCATATGGTTCCTAAAGAACTATATTTGAATGCTTTCCAAATACATAACTCAAAATGTACAGTTGCCAACTACTATGTTACTATAGGTTTATCTGGGGGTTAAACAACATTAAGCCACTTTCAAGATCAAAAAAATAAAAATACCTAAGAGCTTTATAAGTAGCAGTAACCAGGTTTCTTACTAACATCATTTCATTGTATTGTGTGTTCAGAGAAGCCACCACCTTTATTTTAAGTATCATAACATTTTAGCATAGCGAACAGCTGAGCAGTCCCTTTCAGAGGTATAGGCTGCATAGGCCTTTCACATGCAATGAAAACGTAAGATTACATTGTAGTCATGGCAATATAAAAGGCTACTGGTTTATTTTATAGACCAAATAACTACAGATGACTGTGAAACTATTTTATATAAGAACTTCAGGCAAAGTTATTAACTGAACTATTTAAACATTAGATTGATCTCTATGAAACTACTGGTAATAAACTGAATGACACAAGTAGTATTTTGCAATATGTCTCAACTCTGAAGTAGGTCCTTAATTTGAGCAGAAACCAAAGAAAGCCCCCTGACATATCAGGAGGAAACTAAAGACTGAAGTTTGAGATTGATCTGTTCAGTTACGCATATGGAAGTTATGCTATAGTTTTATTTTTTTTACATTAGTGCTACAGTAAGTTCACTTACTGTTTCCATTCATTCAAGTGCTGTTTCATACCACACTTATGTTCTGACAGGTTCAGCTTGCTAATTGTATTAGATTCTGTGCATATCTAGCATACTGAGAGAATTAGGGTCCACACGGGAGGAAAAAACCCAAACCAACAACTTTCTGCTTGCCTTCTCTTTAAAATGTGCATCATACTGCAGCCTCTGCTATAAAACCCTCATTAAGAGAGCCTCAGCTCCCTGTTTCCCACGAGGAGCTCTAACCTGCAACTCGTTCTATACTGGTCTTTATAAGCACCACCCTCCTGTGTGGCAGCCATGCTATCCCCAAAGACAAGGGAGAAAAAGTTTCATCCAGACTTGACAGTAAGGGGAAAAAAAACCCCAAAGAAAACCCAAACACACCACCACCACAAATCAACAGGCAAAGATGAACTAATAAGAAAAAGACCACAGCTGCTCTGGGTAAGGACCTTTTCCCCAAGACTGTGTACACTTCTGACATTAAGCACACAGGTCATGTGATTAAATTCCCATCATTGTTCAGATAAGCAAGATAGTCCCTATATATTTTAAGTAACAAAATGCAGCATCACACAAGCGCAAGTCCCTTCTGCTACACAATGTGTAAACTTCTGCCCTCTCCCACTGTCTGGTTCCACCTACTTTCTGGTTTTACAATGTGAAAGTTATCAAATGTCCTGGTATGTCATCAAAGACTGCTGATTTCAAAAGACATAATTAAGGAATGGAAAAAAGCAGACAATGTCACTAGACACAGATGAGGGGAAAAAAAAAAAATCAACAGGCTATTCCTAAATTCTTTTCCCGTGTTTTACATTTTCAAATGATGGTGTTTCACCATTTTCCTTCAAAGATTGTAACAATAGTCAGGGGATGTGCAGGGTTTGTTAATTTTAATTTTTATACCAAAGCATTTTCTGCTACTCAGTTTCATCTCATGTTCCTACTTTTCTTTAATTGGGTATCTTTTTGGTTTTTACTAAAGTAAAATAAATTTTAAAAGCAAACAACCAAAATACTAATTTTTTACAAGAAGGGTAACTAATCACAGGCACAAATATGAAAAACAACATTAAACCAGACTAATGCACACTAAAGAGCACATTACCAGAACAACCTTATGATCCTGTCACCCAAAGTTACTGGTGAGGAACAAACCCAGAGCAGACAAGCTCTCAGTTAATTAAGTCACTACTGAAAGCCCACTGGTCTTGTTAACATTGAAAAAATGTGGGAGTTACAGCTTTAAAGTGCAAGAGGAATGTTGTACACAGACAGAACTTGCTGCATGTTGCTTTATCAAACCAGTTACATTTCTAATACGTTTTATTACTGGTAGCTATGAAAATATATTCTCTTTTCAAGGTTAGACTATGTAAGTAAAATCTGGTCTCCAGAGAAATAAAACAAACTACTTTGGGGGGAGGGACAATTTTCCCTGATAGGAAACTAAGTATACAACTTCACATTACAGGCTTACGCTTGAAGAATTCAGGGATAATTTTCTAATCCTCTCAGAAGCTACATCTCATTTTCAAACCTATATACACTGTACACTGACAACAGCTTTTTCTTTCTATCCTCCTCTATTCCTATATTCCCTGTTCTGAGCTGCTCTGAAATTAAGTTCATACAACAAGTCTTATTTCAGCATCCAAAATTTTATAGAACTATAATGTCCTCACAAGAGGGGATTCTAGATACAAAGAAAAGAGTCAAACATAACAGCTTGATTTAAAATAAATAAAACCTGGCCTACCAGAAATCAAGTGGCATACTTACATATCTGTTTGATTATATATTATAAGACAATTGCTATTTTTGGGTGAGAAGTCAGTTTTAATTAGAGTGCCCTAAATTTAGGGCCTCAAATTACAGACAGTTTTATAGTCCTTATCCCAATAGATTTCCAGCACTTACTTATCTTTTTCAAATACACTAATGTCTGTGCCCCGTAATGTTTGTGGAAATTTATCTGACCTCTTTTTAAATTGTGATGAAATTGCCTCATCGAGATTGAAAGAACCCTCACCTCTTCTAAAGCAGTTTATTCACTAAATATAGCTTTTGAACTTTAATTCCTCCATTTTAAATTAAATCTGCTAAATTAACACTGAGCATGTCTCCGCAAACACTTCAGAAATAATAGTATGGATGAGATGTGTTGACTTTCAATTCAGAAGTTATCCTGAGCAGAATCCCTGAACAGAGTATCCATGGATACCAAGGTCCACCATGTCCCTCCCTACTTAAGTAAACTCTTAAAAGTTATATCTTGCTTAATTAGTATAAAGACTCATAACAAGCCATGTTACCATGGTAGAGGAAAAGTTAGAGTTGAAAGTGAAGCTAGAGGCACACCAGACTGTACACAGGGTTTGTTACTTATTGCAGCAATTAATTAAAATGCAGAACAAGTTAGTTTTGAAGGCAGATAAATAAGATCCTTTACAAACATTTTTGTCATCAGAATTAATG
Source organism: Todiramphus chloris collaris (assembly GCA_025345505.1). Lineage (NCBI taxonomy): Eukaryota > Metazoa > Chordata > Aves > Coraciiformes > Alcedinidae > Todiramphus > Todiramphus chloris. The sequence continues at coordinate 917,268 of JANVCC010000017.1, forward strand.
AAGAGAACTGTAGTAATAGAATAGAATCATAAAGAAATCAATGGAAATGCAGAGACTACCATTGCCGCTCAACATGGTAACAGATGCATTAAGCTTAATAAGAAACAGGGAGGAATATACTACAAATTTCAAAATAGTTTTCCATATGAAGAACAATAGAACATGGCATTTGATACTTTAAAAGAATCACAAGGAGGGAGCTGTTAATCATTCTAAAGAATTAAATCTTGACAGATATAAGATATGTATTCCTCTTCTAGGGGAACTATTAAAATTAATTCATTTTTAAATTAAAAAATAGAATGAAGCTTCCAAAAGTAACTGCATGAGACCACAAATCCAACTTGGATTCTTTAATACCTTTACTACTATTAAATCTGACAGGAAGTTTATCCAATAATTGACTGACAATTTGAGCAGTCCTTTTGTCAGCCTCTATGATTCATCTCAAAAATACTCTCCTAAAAAGAGTTACTATGTCAAAAGTAACAGCTACAGCTTGGAAATATATTGGAGACTCAATTTTCTACAAAAGTCTCTCGAGTAGTATTATGCATAACAGCTCTGTACAGCCTGGATCCATCCTGGAGCGCAGATTAGGGTAAAGATCAGAAAGCCTCTGTAGATCAGCTGTAGTCACCACCCAGGGGTACTCTACTCTTTTTTTCTTTGACAGACACTCTTCACCCTATTTAACAACCATATTTCCAGTTTAGACTTGTGATACCCATGCATTCACTTCTCATTACAGCCATCTCCCAGCACTCTGATCACTGAAGCCTGACTATATCTGAAATATAACTCTTTAGCTTCTCAGCTGGAAAGTTTCTTTTCAGCCTATTTCCAAGATACATAAAATACACCCAAGAGAAACAGCTTGTGGGAATTAGTGATATATTGATACCTTCATGATGGAAACTTTTAAAAGGTAGAGTTATGATGACATTGTAAACCTGAGTTGGATGTGAAGGTAAAAGTCCTGCCAGGTAATGAAACACTATACATGGTGTATCATGGTATATTCTCACCTCAGAGAAGAAAAGCCTATGCCGACCTCTCCATAATTACTTTTTTTTTGTTCTTTTAATTTAAAAAATTAAAAATAAATTTCAATATTCCAGTGAACAACCTGATTTCCATAAGTCATGAAGTTTGAGGATTGCACACAGTAGGAACTCTCCAATCATAGTGAGGAACCCCATGAATACTGTGCAGCATTTGCACCTCCACCTAGAACTGGAAAGTATGTTAGCTGATTCACACACAGGTTCTCATCCATTGATTCTAAATATTATCCCTTTTGATTATTAACAGAAATTATCTAGTAGTTGAAAAAAAAATCAATTTGAAATTGTAGTGTATATGCTTTCTCAAGCAAGACTGCAGTTATTTTCTTGTCTTAAAGTCAGCTAGTCTTCAAAGCATCACTTTAGACATAAGTTAGTTGAATTCAGTCCGTAACTAAAACTTTTAATGAACTGAACTTCATTATTTTGACATAGTTATTGCACATATACATACGTTAGAGCTACGAGTATGACTGAGGGACTTGAGCATCTCCCCTATGAAGAAAGACTGAGTGAACTGGTGTTTAGTCCTGAGAGGAGAAGATTAACAGGGGATCTTCTTTAATGTCTATAAATATCTGAGGGGTGGGTGTCAAATGAAAGGAGTCAATCTCTTTTCTGTAGCACCCAGTAATAGGACAAGGAATAACGGGTATCAACTTGAGCATAGAAGGTTCCACTTCAACATGAGGAGAAATTTCTTTACTGTGAAGGTGACAGAGCACTGGAACAGGATGCCCAGAGTGTCTTTTCCTGGAGACTTTCAAAACCTGCCTGGATGTGCTCCTTGGTGGCCTGCCCTAGGTGATCCTGCTTTGGCAGGGGAGTGGGACTTGATCTCTAGAGGTCCCCTCAAACCCCTAACAGTCTATGATTCTATGAAAGATCAGTGATGTACAGAAAACAGTTTAAATACTGAATTACCACCTAGGGCTAAGCACAAAGTAGACAGACTGAGGTCAAGAGAGATTTACAGGGAATTGCCACTAATGGTGAAATGTAAAATCAACATAAGAAGAAACACAATAAAGCTTGTCAGAAGACATGTAACAAGGCAGCAGACACCACTATTTTTACATAATGCCCTGCAAGACATTATGTCTTGAAGGTTTCAGGCATCTTCCATTTCCACTAATGTCAGTTGAAACCAAGGACAGTGTCATAACATCACACTAGGTCAAGGAAGAATAGGAATTCCTAACCCAGTAGCTCAAAAAGATGATCAATTCAATTTCCCCAAACTGTTTCTGTAACTATGGTATTTTGGAGGGGGCATTGTTGTTGTTGTTTGTTTTGGGTGTTTGTTTTGTTGGGGTTTTTTTAGTAAAAATCTATCATTATATGATAAAATGGGTCTGATCTTCTAGAAAGTTTTCCAAACGAAAAAAAGATTCTGAGATTAATAATCTCAAAGTTACAAATATTGACACCTGTCAAGACCCAAATGCCACCTGGATCACAGTCATGTTTCAATATTCAATACTGAAAGAAACAAACTGACCTCAATAGAGTTCTAAAAGAATAAAGATCACTATTGCTATGTGCTATCAGGTATACCATAACTCAACACAAATTACCTAATACAACTATAGCTCTTTCTATGGTTCAGAGATGCTGTATGGTACACTTGGAAAGAAGGTAAAGTCCATAAGAAAAAAAAAAATCTAGTTTAAAAATTACTCTGGAAGAGGCAATTAAAAGATTTTCTTCCACATCTTTTAACTACGGTTTGGTTCACTGCTCTAGTATATCAATGAAGACTGCAAAATATCATTAGGAAAGTAAATGGCCAAAAATTCCTGTAATAATGGAGAAAAGAAAAAACAAACCAAGCCAAACAACAAAAAAACAAACAGACAAAACAACACCCTTTACTTAGTAGCATCACTGCAATTTGTCTACAATGTCTTTGCATGATGAGGATATTAAGTAACACTAACACATTTCAAAGGACATATTAGTGTTAGGTATTTTGGTGTATTTTTCTGTTTGGTATTTGGGTTTTTTTGTATTTTGATTATGGAAAGAACTAATTATTTAAAACACATTGAAAAACACACATTTATCTAATTAGTTCCTTCTAGTCTCTCCACATTTTATACAGCACTGACAGAATTATTCCCATGGAGTCAAGGTGGTGTTGGAGCTGAAGCAGACACAGCTCTGCCAGGAGAGACAGTGACAGACTGATAAAGCCAAAACAAACTACGCTGCTGGAACTGGGCTTGAATCTTCAAAATTTTCTGGCAAAGAATCAGTTCCTTTTTCATCTTGTCTTTCATAAACTTAATGAGACTGACCAGGGCTGTTTTTTGTTTCTCTGCTTTTAAACTGACCAAGACTATAAATTAAACACAAGTAAGTTGTAATGGGTCCAGTGCACCAGGGATACAGGCAATCCTATTTGAAGGCTATATAAACACAAGTATATAAATACATATGTTGCTGTTCTAGAACAAACACATAAAATGACTACCAAGTAGTTTTGGGGGTTTTTTTCTTGTATACAATGAATAAAGAAAAACATTAAGGAGATTAATGTAGCATATTCCTGCTGTTACCATTGATTAGAAAAAAAATTACTTGTCTGACTAAAAATAATTTGGCTAAAAAAGAACATCAAACAATTAAGGTATGCAATCCACTTGCACTAAGAACTTCACAAATACTCGGCAAAGAACATTGTTTACAGCTAAATGGGACAAATGAAGAGACGAAAGAGGTCTAATATGTTTTAACAACAAAGGTGGTTTCTTTAGGGTTTTTGGGAGAAAGGCTCTCTGCAGACGAATGCATGTGGACAGGGACACATAACTCATAGGTTATATCTGGTCTAAAGATATATGACAAGTATTAACATGATGGTCAAAGAGGGACAGGAGCAAGGGCTGAGAAAAAGGAAATGGATATGCAAATAGTGCAGCAAGCCAGCGAACTACCCAAAAAGTTAACACTGCACTCCAGTGAAAAATGGACACAATTGACTGCAAAACAAAAACTATCAGCATAAAAAGGCTACAGAATAATACTGCATCTCCTTTTACTCCAAATAGTACTTTGTAAAGATGCACTTCTCTTACAGCCTCAGGTGGATCAAAACACTTAAATCCTATAAAGACATAGGTCCTATAGCACAGAAAGAGACAGACTCCAATATACTACTTAGGTCCAGAGCAGCTGCCAGGAATCCCTAAGACACCACATACATTTTCAGACATGCTACAGGGTATGCTGACTTTGTTTTCTCATTTGTCAGCTACTGAACAACTGGATATCAGCTGCAGCTGCTGCTGCTTTTTATTATGGAAGAGTGTCACCAGGGACACAGTGATGGAATGGTTTTGCATTTTGTTTTCTTTCTTTCTTACAACTTTCCCCCACCCTCACCTCTCAAGGTCAGAGAGAACACCCTTGTTTCATTAAAAGCATAAAATTATAGAAAGTTTTTGATTTTACAGTATTGAGATTAGATACTTTTTTCCCTGAATCCATTAAAAAAAATGTACATGAGATCTTCACCGTGGTCATCAGAAACCCAAGATTAAAACTGACAATGTTAAGAGCCAGGTGACCATGCAGTTTGTTTTCACATAGACATCAAGCAAAGCACAGAATTTCAGAGAGGCAGAATACTGAGGGTTTGCTGACTCTACCTTTTTAAAGTAAAAAAAAAAAAAATAAAAATTTACTTTTTCTCCCTCTTCCCTCATCTTTTAAGGGAATTACAGATTTAGACAAAGCTTTGTAATTGTCCTATATTACTTCTAATAGAACATACCAATTAGGAAGATAAGATCATTAAAATCCACTGACTTCAAGATCACCTGGCAATCCCCTGGAGGAGTCAAGATCTCCTCTCCATAGAGTCATTGCCTTGATTTTTCAACAACCTTAGAGAACCACAAAGAAGTGCAGGAGCAGCACGGCACATGGAAAGCTGGGCAGGTGAAGTAGTAAAGGGATTCTATATGAATGGACATGGAAACAGAGGGTTGAAAAACACATGGACTAATGGACAGATGCTCTGGCAGCAACAGGCAACAACCATCCTGGTTAGCGCAGCATGGACATCCCAGCTGGGTACCCAGTGACCCACAGCAAGACCAGGAAGTGCTCTTCTGAGGAGCAAGAACTCAGAGCCTTTCACAAGTTATTGCCCATTCCTCCTACTACATTCACACTTCCCTCCATATTCCCCACCAGTCTTCTACAACACAGCTTCATAGGTCTCCAAACCCAGGCCCAAAAGTAGCAGAGCCATTTCTTCACCTTTTCCATATAAAAATCTTGCCCACAAATGCTTCTTATTCACACCGTGTAAAAGAACTCTTGCTGCAGTTAAAAAAAGAGTGTCAAAATACAAAAAAATATGAATAGGAGTTTCAGGTGGAGACTGAAACAAAAGGCAACTAAGTTAATAAGCAGGGATTTTCACAGAAGCAGGCCAAGTGAGAGAAGGGGGGCAGAAGCCTGACTAAAAGTAGAGCATGCCTGCCTTGACTGACACTCTGCTTGCTGACCACAAGAACAACCAAGGCATTTCTGGGCATACTGTTAAGTCCTTAGAAAGTAAATTGCGTCCAAATCCCAGAAATGCCATTTTTGAGATGAACAGATAAAGTAACTTTTAAGCAACACCTGTAATACAGGATTTGTAACTATAAATTGAGGCTAAATCAGGGATAAAAATGCTGAATTTCAGCACAACACACTGTGGGCAGAGAGTAAAGCCGACAGAAACATGTACAGTGATAAAGCAATGCAGGAAAAGCTACAGAAAGGAAATGGAAATTATTCAAAGATGAATTCAACTATGCTTCTGGCAAGTAGTCTAGCAATAAAGGTAGTAACACTGAGAAAAGGCCAATGTAGATAAACAGGAAAGTACAGCACACAATCAAGGTTGAGACAGGAATAACAAAAAAACCCTAGGTATGCAAGAAAAAAAACATAGCAAAGAAACTGAAAAGTAATAGTTGAAAAGGTAGATCACAAAAGTACACTTGCTGAACATGTTACAAAAATATATATCTTTTCAAAGTGCTTTAAATACAACACACTGAAAAGGAAGGATATATGAAAGTAAGGTTTGAAGGATGGCAAATATAGCTTTGGCAGAAGAGGTAAAAACATTTATTTCCCCTCTCAAAAAGGATGAAGATCTAAGCAGATACTGCAGTCATATTCTTTGTATCTCTCCATTTGAATTTATTCAGCATGTGTAGATTGAGGGCTATGAAATATTCCAATACTGCTCATCTTTAGTGATGACTTTTCAATTTATTAGATTGTGATTGCACAAACACACACATCCCTTTAGTGACAAGATCCAAACATCAAAATGCTGAATCACATTTTTGACATTTACCAGAACTATTTCTGGACTGTTTCTGGAAAGGACAATATAATTAGTGCCGGACTTAACTTAATCCTGCCCAGATAATGTCATGGTAATGACCTTCAGTCACAACTATCAGATCTCCAGAGACATCACTACTTCACTATTTGCCATCAGTTTACCCTCCCCCACTTTCACCTTGGGTGGAACCAGCCTGTAAGATGTGATATATTGTCTTGGAGTAATAGCACATACTTATCAGTTTGCTTTTTATTGTATTAATGCATTCTTTATTCGGGATTAAATCTTTATAACTTTATACACAAACAATCATTCCAAAATCAGCAAAGACGTAAGAGCAAATTACATAAACTCCTTACATGTAATTTATTACCATTTTTTATAAACCTCTACCAGATTATGAAAGTAAGGAAAGTACCAGCTCCCCTCTCCTAGTTTGTTGTTTCATTTGGTTTAAGACCTAAATGGCGCACATCTCTCTTTAAAAAAAGATTATTTTCTTCAGAGCAAGTGAATACTCTCCAGGGCAATTCACAAGAGTATCAGAGCATAGCTATGTATTTTTAAAGAAACAGATACAACACCTCAGGGCGAAAAGAGTGCTTATTCAGTGGAAAAAGACTGTGAAAACTAAGCATTCCTGGCCAATTGATGAAGAATAAACTGGGTAAATCCTCATTTCCTGTAGATATTGAGTAGTTTATTTGAAGACTTCTGCTTCTTGTCCATCTTTGTAAACTTTCTGAAAAGTCTAATTCAGCTACTTGAGAACCTGAAGTTTATTTCTCTCCAAGTTAAGCTCTGCTTAGAACAAGGTCCTTGCAAGGATTTGGATCTGCACTGAAAGGCTATCTTAAGTGTGCCATACAAAGATTTCTTATTCTTAACAGTGTTACTTCAGCTCAAAATAATACCAATCAGTATTTGTGAATTAACGTTTGAAATTAGATTTCAAATACTTCTGAAACTTTCACTTTTTTGCCCCCTCAGGGGGCTTTGAAGCTTACTTGTCAGAGCATCCACAGGAGTGTTGCAGACACAAGCATCACACATACTTGTGAGATTTCCCATTTTTGCAAGATTTGCCTAGATGCTCAACCTACTTGCCTAACACCATCTATCCTGCCTGTCTGTTAACAAGCAGGCTCAGCTGCACAGATTTCACTGCTGTCCGGAATAATTAGACAAGTGCACATCCAGTCCTGTCCCAAATAGTTGACACATTTTCTTTGAGCTGTCACCATTACAGATCTTCTTAAAAACTTACTGCTGTATACCTCTGGCAGATGCTGGTAACATGGAAGTTGTTAGTATTTTTGGACAGTTTTCTATAGGTAATAAGCAACATGGGGTCTAGTATTTCCCACCACCCTTTTTAGTCTGGCATAAGAAACAGGTAGAATAGCTGCAGAAGGGGTTTCATTTTCTTCCTGTGCAGAAGTAGTACCCTCCCCAAATCAAGTGCAGGAGTGTGACACAGAGACCTTACCTACCATCCAGATTTCTACATGCTGGAGGAAACACATGCTATTTTCATTAAAAAAAAAAAATGTACAGGACAGATGTCAAAGAATTGCCAGCAATTCATTGTATGGCTTTCCAGTAAGCTTACTTACCCTGTTGAGTCAACTGGATGCCAGGCACTTAGAGCAATCCAATTATAGAAGTGAACCAACCCAAGATTCCCTAAGTTCACTGTGCAGGACATTCTAATGAATTTGTTTTCTGGGGCACCAGAGCAAGGTCCTGACTGTACCCTGGACTCTGCTTCCTGAAACATGTGTCACCCTCTTGAGGAACCACAGGGTTGCTCAAATCTGTGTGTAAGAGAATTGAACACCATCTTATGGGAGGGGGGAGAAGGGGGTGGGGGCCAACAAAAAACACATAAGCACATGTCCATGATTTAATGCAGTTTATCTGTGCAGGTTTTATCTTCACTGTTTTATTTCTTGGATGTTTTATTGTGTTTAATTTTGTTATCACACTAAGAAGCTCAGACTATAAACTAAACAAGTATCTCCCAATATGATCTTCAAGTTCACCAAGAGGTCCTTACCTATGAGAAGTTGATATAAAAAGCTAGAAAAGTGGATTTTGTTGTTATTTTTAAAAGACTGAAAATATTTAAAATAGAAGTTCAGAAAGACAGGCAGAAAAAGAAGCATTTGGCAAATAAGCAGACTATCCTGTCTCCGAACAACTTTTCATTCACATGGAAGTAACTTCACAGGTATTTCTAGCTTAAACTGCCTAATTAGAAAATCATTCTATTTAAATCCTGCCTGGTCTAGCTTAAAGCACAGTACAACATCCTGAATCTGTCTTTTTAATGTAACGATATATTTTCAGCTTAGATAGGAAGCATGAGCCAGCTTTTTAATCACCTTTGACATACTGAAAACAAAAAAAATACCAGGATGCCATGGATTTTTCTCTTCTTCCCTACTCATCTTTTTTCCCCATATTCCTCATCCTCAAAGCAGAAGATTATTTGTTTTAGAATCTCTTCAGATCCAGCTACTCACTCTCTCTTGACGTAATACTAAGATAAAAAGTTGGGGGGGGGGGTAAGGGGGAAGTCCTATGGGGCTTCAGTTAACATACCTCACACTCATTCTAGCCTTCCCCAAGGATGCTCTGCACTTCTGTACTGTTCTGGTCATTCAATTATTAACAAAAGGATGTTACAGAAGCCATGACACTGCAATAGAATATTATCAAATCAACACAAAGACTGAACGGTCAAAGTTACTTAAAGTTGCCAAAGAATAGGTCCATTCTATGAAAAAGCACAAACTGGAAACAAACTTCACTGAGTTCCACTTCTGATGGGAATAAAGAACAAGAACAGCACCAGGGCAGGAGAAGACACAGGGATAATCTGAGACACATTGAATTTAAGGGGGGTGGGGGTGGTATTTTTCGCAGTCAATTTCATGTAATTAATAGTTTAAAAAACAAACAAAACAAAAAATCAACACCCACAAAAACACACCACCACACCATGCAGAAATGTGAATTCTTAACACTTACCTGGGAATAACTCCTAATTAACATTCAGCCAATGTAGATAAAACAGAGGGTGAAGGAAAATGCTTCCAAAAGGGAGATGGGAAATGAGAAGCTTATCCTTATTTTCCCCAGAACCAATGCAGAGAAAAAATGATGAACTACTAAACCACAGAAGTAAGTTCTTTATCCCTATGAATGACCAAAGATTCCTCACACACCCAGAACTTGCCTCATTTCCTTAACTGGGAAAAGCCTAAGATCAAGCAGTAGAAAAAACCCACACTGCCAGGCATGACAAGCTACAAACATTCACAACTCAATGTTTGCCTCAACAAAAACACCCTCAGCTCTGCTGTACTTCCCAGAACACTGGAATACACAAAATCAGGCTTACTCCTCAGTAATACTGCTGAGGATCTGGAGACAAATAGCAGCTGGAGAAGCACCTCTCCCTTCCCTGGTAACAACAGATGAAACGCCAACTCGTCTCCCAGCTCTACCCATCTCACTTTCTTGCTCACTTATCTAAGCAGCAACATTATCAAAGGTCAGTGAGCAGAAGCAGGGACACATGGATCACAAAAGCTATACCTTCTGTAGAAGCTACAAAAATTGCTATACTATGTTCATGCTGCCCTGATTCCCCCATCTAATAACAGTTCAGCTATATATACAAACATTGTGCTCTTATAAGAGCATAAAGCTTGGAGAAGGAAGCTGGTTAAATGCTGGAACAGATGCCTCACCCATCAGCAACCCGCTCATCTCTCACTCAGATGGAGTGGGTACCAGTAGGGTTTGCTACTGTTTCTGGCTACAGTACCCACAGGACAGCACCACAGCCTGGTAACAGCACTGTATCCTAATACGCACAACAGAGATGGCAATGGAAATGGAAGAAATCAGCATGCCATCTACTTCTCCGACCTCAGTTCATCACCAGAAACAAGTGCCTCTGGCATTGACCCACTACAAGGATTTTTACAGGGTTAAAAGAGAAAAGGAAGAGAATAGAGGCTCTTGTTATTTCATCCTTATCAGATACTTGCTGTCATTGATCAGCGGTCAGTTCTTTAAGACAGATCAGATATATCACCTAGCTTCTCTCTGGTCCAAGAAGATATTTATAAGTCTTTAAGAATGCTAAAAAGAATTCAAACTGTTAAATGAAATAGTACCAAAACATAAGTAAGCACTCTAAAATTGAAGTCTAGAAATTATTCTGGCTTCTGTCACAGCTGGGCAAGTCATTGTAAGGCATCTGGTGGCTGAGAGACATGCCAGCTTTAATCTATCAATCTCCATTTTGCTGTATTAATATAAGTCACAAGTCTTGTGACTTGGGTTTCCTACACCCAACTAAAGGCATTTCAAACTGCCTGACATATAGCAAATTGGCAACCTACTGCCTATATTTATATACTGCCTTCTGAGGGTCTATGTCACGTGAAATTGTTTTGATTTTACTGAAAAAAAAAAAGATCAGCTAAGAGATTTTAGCACTTTTTTTTTTATGAGAATGCTGGTAAGCAGGGCTTTGGTGAGACAGAGACAGCAAAGTCCCTTCTTATGTTTCCACATGCTCAACAACAGAATTCACAACTTGTTATTCTTGTGCCCAGCAAGGGAAGACCGACTACCCCAAAACACTCATTAAAATGGTCTGCAATGCCCAAGAGCTGAGACACCTACAAGCATTCCAAGCTAAGACACACACAGGGGTAACTGTGTAATGGCAAATGACAAACTGTGACAAATGCTTGCATAAGCTCACTAGCCTCAAGCTGCATTTACTCCTGCACCTTGATTTGGTAGTGCAGGCCACATGAAGAGTCATGAAGGAAAAAAAAAAAAAAAAAAAAAAATCACTAAATGTCACAACTCTGCAATATAATAAAGACAAATCAGAAAGTAAGTTCAGGTAAGTACTGCGATATTACATATTTTGGCATCTACTCAAAATATTGGTAAAGATTTCAGCTATAGCTCTTAAAGGCAATTAACAGCAACAGGAAAAACAATGGGAATGCTGAAAAGCAAGCCACATAAAAGCAATACAGCTAATGAGTTATTCTTGATCTACAGCACTTCCTAAAGTTTAATGCAGGCTGCAGATACAGGGCAATGCTGTCTTAACAAAGGCAAGCCTATACTGATGCCAATCTATGGAAGCACTGCAAAGTCTTCTACTTTCATGCTCAGTAACACAAATATGTGGTGTGCATTAAGTGCTATAAAGCACTGCAGTAAAGCTATACTAGCCTAACATAATGCAATTGCAGAGCACTTAATGGGAAAACACATCAATAATACATCATTATAGATCCAGTATTTCTCACCAGGGTAATTCATTCTTAGACTGATGTCCCATGTCTGCTCCAAGAGTATACCAGAAAGAGAACAGTTTTGAAAGTAGCAGTGGGTGGTCTTTGATGGTTTTTAAGACAACAGTTCACATTTCAGGTGTGATTCCCTCTATAAGATGTTCCTCCTTAGATTATCTACCTGAGACCTGTAAATAGCCAAACACTGACCCAACAGGCCAAGCAGTTTTAAAGATTAAAGCTTTCAAACCAATTATCCTTTCATATTTGATGTGGTTTGGGTCCTCATCCCTGACTGAGAAATACATACAAGGGATGCTTTCTCTTTCTGATGATCAAACTTGTTTGCTTCTATATGAAGATGTCAAAGCCTAGCAACAAATACTGCAAACCAGTTCCCGCTCTGCACAGGTAGGGCCATACTCAGAAATCTCATTTCTAGGTCCACTGCCAAAAGCAGACTATTTTAGAGCAAACCACTGAAACAAAATTAAAAATGTATAGTTACAGAACCAAGCTGGCTTCACCACTGGCACAGGACCTACTATCTCTGCCTCAGGCTCATTCAACAATAAGCAACATTCAGTTGATCGGCAGTCAGATAGCATGGGTGAGACATTGATTTACTTATAGAAAGGAACACTGCACAGTGCTTTCTTGCAGTTACTTTTATGTGATAACTGCACCAGAAAAAAAATGATTTGTGTTTGCATTACTTTTTAAGCAGTCTTAATCTTACCTGTTTTGTTTCCAATATTTTTGCTAAACATTCTGTCTAAAGCAAAGCTATTACTATGTAGGTAAAAGGACCCTTTGATGGATCCATTTTATATTTCTGGTTTCCTTAGAGACTTTGTGTGGCCTTTGGCAAATCAATTTACTTTCTCATCTATAAGGTAAAGTAGTAACAGCACAGTAGCTCCCAAAGGTGTTCCATGTTGCCCTAACTTCTAAATAGAAACTACTTCATAAATATTAACATCATCCAATGAAAATGCATAAAATATCAGAATATAATGATGCAAATGGATCTTATTCAGGATCTGAAAGATCAGCTAGCTCTACTCATACAGAAAACTAGAGAGACACACCAGGGATGGGCTGAGAAGACCACTTCCCGCCCAGCATGTCTGCACAGGGTCCTGAGCCCCAGAGGGGGGGAATGATGCTTTTCTTGCCCTTGGGGCACAGGTGCTCAAGAGATGTGGGCACAACAGCCAGGATGAACACGGATGTTCTAAAGAAAACAAGGATAGCATGACAAACTCCTATGGGAGACTAGGGCGTTGCTGTTAACTGGACAGAATTACCCTCTTGCTGTACACTGGGCTGAAAGGTGAATTAAGGAGTTTAACACACGGCTGGGCATTCTTTGTTACAGTTGGCTGTTCTCAGGTTTCATTAATGAGCTGCTGACTAAAAACCCAAAATTTGGTCTGCTAGCCTCAGCAACTTATGAATAAGCAACAAAGCTAGAGAATTACTAGTTTCAGATACATAATGCTGTGATATGAAACTCCCACTTGAGGTGTTGTGGCTAATGATAGATAATTATTGAGTAGAGGCTTTCATGTGCTTTCCTTCAGACTGACAGCTTGAAGCCAAGGCTCACTTTCTCTCTCAAAGCTAGTAACCACATGGCAAGCAGAATTAAAATTTCTCTTGATCTAGCTAAAAACAATATCATAGATATATGCTGTATATTGCATTTAGACATTTTACTGAAAAGAGGTATTTAACTATTTATAAGTACGTAGAATTTATAGTTTTTGCTTTTTATAGTTCCTTTTGCATCCTACTCCATTCCACTAGTCCTGTGATTGTGTCAATGCTTACAATTGAATACTTACCACAGCACAAAGTAAGAAAGGCAATTATTTTAAAAGTGGAAAATTCTAAGTTTTTAGAAGAAACAGGGGTACTACTGACCTCATGCAAACATACAGGAGAAACTGAATTTTCTGTCATTCTGCAAGGACAGCGTATGCTGCCAACATCATCATATTTGTCATTGACGTGTCATCTTGATAATGATCCTCATTGTCAGCAGCACAGACTCGAAGGCACAGTCTTTCTTTTACACAGCTCTCACTGATAACTAATTAGTTATTAACAATAGAACATTCCCCACAAAATCTATATTAAGCAAAACTACCTCAATAATAACAGCAATGCAATGATACACACACACACACCCCAGCTACTATACTTTCAGTAGATCATTTTCAAGCTTTTAAATACCTGGATATGCTTATGATTATGTTACAGTTACATAGCTTCTGTAAGACAATGAACAAACACAGCAAGAATGAGGCTAACCATACCCACAGCCCTGCTAGGGCTGCTGAATCAGTCACCACTGAATGGTTTTTTTGCAATAGCCAATTACAATATTCACTATAGATTTTCAACTTAAATTCATTAATACCTAATGTGTGATTCATTTTATCTATGAATGCTCCAATTAATTTGGAATATGTTCATAAGACCTCTTAGGGTCTCAGCTCTTCTGGATGAAAAAGCAGAAAACATTACAATGAGATGTTTCAAGTACTAATACAAGTCTCTGAAGTGCAGAAGTTAAAAACATAATGGGGAGGAGGGTTTGGGTTTTTTTGTGGTTTTTTGGGGTTTTTTTTGTTTATTATTTTTATCTGAGATCAATTCCATTTGTATTTTGCAGAAGGCAACATTACACTCCCACTCATTCCAAGGCAGGGGAGGCAGCAGAGAAATGGGTCATAAATAGGTGTGAAATGAAGATTAATAGGAAAAAAATAATAATAATTACAAGCCTAAGAAGGGTAATGTTTTATTAGAAGCAGTGTTATTTGGGAAAGGGGTGGGAGTAGAGAGTAAGCAAGGAGCTTACAACAAAATTTCAGTTTCAACTGTCACAAGGCTGCTGGGCTGAATGACTGCCAAGACTTGCTATTCATTTCCTCATGACATTTTCCTTCATGTCAACAAGTAGCCTGTTATACAGTTAGTGGATATAAAAACATGAACTCCAGTAGAGAACTTCATTTCACCCTTCTTTCGGTCATTTTCTCCATGGCTGAGATTAGACTCATGGGTAATTGGGAGGGAGGGTACACAAAACAGCTTTGACAGGAATAATACCATAGACAAGCCATCACAAGTTACAGCTGCTTGTGCACAGTATTACAGCTTGCTGCTCCACATAGATTTCACTCTTGATTACAACTGATTCAAAGAGAGTAACATGTTAGAGTAACAAAGTACTTTCTGAAAGAAAAGCCAACTGCAACATCTCACGGCATTTAGAGGCCAACACCAGTTTCTGAAGGGACAGACATACTCCAGCCGGGATAATAGTCTAGAGGGAAACACCAGTTTCATAGATTTGATAGACCAGAAAGGGCCTTTGCCAGACTAATTCAAAGTGAATCTGCATGGGGGTTTATGACAAGCAGTCTTTGGAGCTTTCACAATTTAATAGTGCTCTTTAACTGTATTTTAAGCTCTCCACCTGCTGATCCTACTTCTGAGATCTGGTACTGCCTATGCAAAAATCAGAAGCAGAGTGGCATAACCCTGTAACTGTGGTTAGGAGAATCATGAATATGTGCAACCATATACTTCAAACCAGAAATACATAATCCAGCAATCAAATGCAAGTGAAAAGGCTGTCACCACCAGACAGCCTGAGAACATTAGTGCCATCACTCAGGGCAAGCAGCAGCACGGCAACAAATTACATATAAGCATGTTACACGTAGCATGTACAAGTGGTAAATCAAAAGGGATCCCCCTGTTAAGTATCCCATGAGTCAGAGAGGTTCAGGGAAAGGTGCACTTGAGAAAGCAGGTTTACAGAAAGACGTACAGGACATGAACCTTGAAAATGCAGCTGCTTAAAATTTATAGCCTAGAAAATTTCACTAGGTGGTAAACTACATTCCCCTTGAGAGATTCAATTGGGCACATTTATGCAAGACTGAGAGTCACAAAGCAAATATAATCCTCTGTATGTACACTAACTTATGACATGCATCCCATTGAGTTTGAAGATTTAAAATACTCTGCTGCAAAGCTTGAGGTCTATAATCCCACTAGCACTTCAGAAAATTTGCAGGCTAAAAACATACATATCTACTATCCAACCATTTGTAACATACTTTTTCTCTTCCTTAGATAAGCATCTTCCTGTCCTGAAGGCATCTGTTTTGATTAGATTTTTAATGAAGGTTTTCCTTGTAAAAGAATCTGTTTGTTTACATAGCATTAAATATTTAAGCAACTTACTATAGAAAAGCACTTAAAGAAGTCTTTCTAAACATAAAAAGATTTTTCTTTATCTTCTCTTAACTTCTTCCAACAAGAAGTATTAAAATTGAACTGCTTATACTGCTATACTAAAGTACATATCTTTTAAGGGAATGCTGACAGGTGTATAGCATAGCTGAAAACCAGGAAATTGTAAAGCAGACCCAAGACTGGGAAATTCTCCTTCCCTACACTTATAACCTTTATGCCTACACCACCTCCAGACAACAAAGCCTACATCTGACAATCAGTCAAAATCTGAACTGCACTCATAGGCCTGTAAGCAAGGGAGGGCTCCATCTAATCACTGACAGAAATCAGGCTACATAGATTTAGTGTACATATAACTGGGTTTTAATTTATAGTACAAAATTACAATAATCTGAATGAAGTTCTGATTAAAAGAGACAACAAAAAAAAAGAATTCATTTCCACTACAGAAGAGTGATTTCTCTCTTCTTCCCAACATTCCAGTCAGTCCTTATGGATGGAGCAGAATTTAACCTGAACTATTTGGATCTGCCTTTGATAGCCTCCACCAAAGAATGGGCAATTACATGAGAAACTCAAATTCATAACTTCCAACAGCTCTGAATTAAAATGGAGTTTGGGTTCGGTTTGTTTTTTGTTTTTTTTTTTCTTCCCAGGGGGCAAGGGCTGGTGGTGTGTTTTTTAAAAAGATACCTTGACAGTATTTACTACCTCTTTGTAGCACTGACCATTGAAAATGTCTACTAGTTGTTCAAATCTCATGCTTGGTTTGAATATATTCAAAAGCTGCAATATAGATAGGGTCAAAAGCTCCAGTACGTTCCCCAAAACTAAGGCTTGAAACACCTATAAACCATCTGACACAAACAGTCTCAGATCTTTTGCTTTAAAGGAATGCGTTCAAAAACCTTCACGCACAGCATGCTGACATTTTAATATTTACTCCACAAAACTCAACAAGATAATATAACAGTAAACATCAGCTTTAAAAAGCCTTATCCTCTAATCAAATTACTTACAAGCTTCAATTAAGAGAAATGTCAGTTACTGAAGTATCATTCACAAAGTATCAACCATTTATGATCCCCAAAAGGTCAGCTACTCTTCAAGAGGCCAACCACAAGCAACTTATGTTGTTTATTTCCAAAATGCAGAAGGTCAATAGTTACTATTTTCCATAGAGTACTTTCACCCCACAAAACTGACTTTTTTTTAAAAAACCACTTGAAAATTGCTACCAAAAGTATATTGGTTTCTTAGAAGAACTGTCTTGTTAAGAAATGCAGAACCAATTTTCCATGCTATGCAGTTACATACAAGATTTTTGCCTTTTTTTAAACTCCTCACTGCTACATAGGAGTTTGATTACCTAATTTCTACAGCTAGTTGTAGCATCTTTTCAAGTGTCTGGCCACCTTCTGGCATAGGAACAATAGGACTTGGGCTTTTTTTTTTTTTTAAGATGTCCACATTACATGTAGCTATAGTTAGAAAACATAGTTAGAAAATGCACTTAGTAATACAGATACACGTTCATACTCTGTAATTATAGACACACTGCAAAATGACCAAAATTCTAATCCATATCCTTTACGGCGCAACATTCTTCACAATGTTACCTTGAATACTAAGCTTGTCAAGGCTACAGTGAGTTGATAACACCTACCACTAATCCGTTATATAACCATTTAAGTAGAATTAGTATCATAATCTGCTGGGAAACTTGACAGCAGGAGATGCAGTTCTGCAAATAAAATATTAATTTACAAAGACTTCTTCAAACCAAGGTGCTTTAAGTTCTCCAAATTTTTATACAATTAAATTACAGCTCCATACTCCTCTGTTGAACATGGAGACAGTTTAGACTAACATCCATTGCTGCAGTACCATCTGCATAATTTCTCCTGTTCTTTTTCAGAAGGGTCAAATTCAGGACCCTAGAAGTTTGTGTATTCATGATGTGTTACAGAGCAATCCATAAGGCTACAACGCCACATCTTACATGTACTTTGGAATTTTTCCACCACTTTTTTCCAAGTATTTTTTCACTTGAACACTTCCCAAGAACATGAGGTGATTTTATGCATTTTTGTTCCTACAGACTATGGATTTCACAACCCTTACTCTGCTCCTTCACATAACTTTAAATCATGAATATGTTGCCTGATGAAGAGGTCCAGGACACTTCTGTGTAGAACTGGACAGGACACAGGTTTATGCAGAACTGTTCATGTTGCTTTTAAACTGAGATTTCTCTTTTCAGCCCAGTTCCCCCCCCACATATGCACACCCTCAAAGGGGTTACCATTACTAACATTTACTAGAGTATTTTAAAAGGCTACGTTCATAAGTCAATGAGTCACTCCACCCATGAAAGCATTGCAAAAATTGTGCAAGGCTTAATAAGTTAAAAATGTGGTACCTCCACTGCCAATCCTAAATACTGAAGTAAGGCAAGCCCCCACGTGCAAAGCTTGATCTATGGACAGAAGGCAAAATAACAGACCCTGTTACAATGGCTTGACTTTCTGAAAGAAAAGAGTCCATTTTCTGCAAAACCTTTTCCATGTGTCAGGACATCATCTCTCCTCTACAGTTTACTAGCCAGCTAGATATTTATTATATTGTACTACAAAATGCAATAGAACTGTTAATGCATCTCCGATGCATTAATACATGATATGTACTGGTAGGGAAAAAAGCCACCGAAACACACATACACATATTCCCAAAACACTATCCCAAGTGTTCTTTTTCCTATTTCATAGAGAATGAGAACAGACCACAGGGCTTGCCCAGTCCCCACTAACAGACAGGAGCCAACTTGGGAAGAAAACCATAGATCCCCACATTCATCTGACTGCTGTTACCATCACACTTTCTGTCCGTGGAATATTTTTCTCAGTACAGAAACTTGATGGATGCAAGAGTGAAATGCTGCTAAGAAGCAACAGCATCCAAAAGGAAAATGCTGCTAAAAAGCTGTCGAACTTATCACATGCCTCAGTCTCCATTTCAGTGTAATGCACAGAGTTATATGGCTATACGTAAGATTTTTCCTGTTCTCAGCTGCTGTACTGACTGGCACACAGAATATCCAGCAGGTGGGAAGAACACAGAAACACACATCTCCAAGGTATGCTCTTGGGGTATGGCTTTGAACACTGTGTGTTTTTATGTACAGACTTTTTTTGTAAATAAAGTATGGTCAAATTCAGTAAGCTTTTATAAGGCAGTTTCCTACTCTAAGAAGACAGAGAACGTAAGTCAGTTTTTCTATGTTTAAGAAGAAATTTCAATTCTATGGCAAAATTGAAACAAACTTCATCAGGAAGGAAAGGTATACATTCTACATCCTTATCAATAAACACAGTATTGACAAAGGGCAACTTGCATCTTGTGCAAGCACTCCCTCCTTCAGCTCCACTGGCACTTTGGTTTCTTAACATTGGACAACAGAGGAAAAAGACAAGGTGAACTGGTATCTGCTATCTGTGTTGCTATTGCAACTTTTCCTTTGAACTATGGTTTCACCACAGGTGTATCATTTTTTTGATAAAAGTATGTACTGAGTTAATTCAAGGACATTATAATGCGATATCTCAATTACCTGCTAAGCAAAGCAGCATAGTCCAGTTGCTCTGTTAGGAAAATGATGCTCTAGAAATCAAAATATATTAAGGGACCTAGGAACACAGGTAAACATGACCCTGACTAAAGGCAGATAAACTGTACTGGTTTATGTTGTTGTTGTTCAGGGTGGGGGGGAACACAACTTCAAATATCTTCGACATGTCAGTTAGTATGTTTAAACTAACATGTGACCTCTTTACTCTTCAAAACACCAAAATGGCGATTCTAATTAAGATGCATTCACATGAAAGAAAGCTAAGGATATTAAATAATACACTAAATTTCTCCTAAAAAGAAAATGAAGCTCTCTTAACCAAGAGCCTATTGTAATTACTGCTTTAAAACATGTACCTAAATACAACAGGATTACACTAAATTAAAACTCACTAGATTTTAATCGCTCTGGAGAAAGTCTTAAACAGATAGGTTGCCCAGTAAAGTTAAAAAAATGCATTCTTTTCACAAAACACTGGAGTTTAGAACCCTATTTGAAGCATCACAAGCAATACCACGTGTGGGATATACAATGTGCTATGAAACTCATAAGCATTACTTGAGTACCAGTGCTATATTTTCGAAGTGAAAGATCCTATAGCATTGCCAGTAAACTTTCCTGAATTGAGATAGGAACTCAGCATTCAATTACTACAAATGCAAATGTGAAATACAAAACTTCTCATGTAATCTTGAGCTGTTCATTATTAAACAAAAAAACATTTTTTCTACTTAAAAAAAGTTACATTTCACACATTTGCATTTTATACTGATTTTGATACTGACTCTGAAGTCTCTTGGCTCAAGGTTAAATAGACTGTCTTTGAACAAACACGCGCATTGAAGAAATAGCCAAATTTAGCTTTCTTATGTTCTTATGAACAGCAATAAGGGGATAGACTTCCCATCAGGGCAGGGGGAAGGAACAGATCAAATTCCAAGCATAATTACACCTAGAAAACAGGTTTTATTGTCTTTCACTGTATTAAGGCTTATGTACTTTGTTTAATCACTTCATTAAGTACCTTCAGTGCATATACAGCTTAAGTCAGTGTAATTTCTAGTTCACAACAATTGCATACAGAAAACTTCATTCCAGCTACACTCATGACTGCATTACATGCCTGTGAAGCGAGTTCCTACACAGGTAAAATTTTATTGGGGGGGAGGGGGGGGAAGGCAGGGAAAAAAATGCAGGTTCGATTCCGATAACAGTTTTAGGATCTGACTGCATTTTAAATCATTTGACACTTGAAGTTCTGAAAACAAAAGAACAAAGTTGCTCTTTATTCTGACGTGTTCTGTAAACTGCTGCCAGCAATACTCGAATTATATGAAAATATTTAATAAGGAATCTGAAGCAAAATTAGACTTTTCATCCTCAGTGAGCATATGCATACATCATACTGTCACAGGGGCACCCACAAATCAAACAGCAGCCACTATCCAAAATGATGGTTTATTGCAACCAAAGTCGCCCAGTGCTCCTGACAAAATACAAGTTTGAATGTCTGTTGGGAATTAGCTATGACAATTCCTAAATCTGGAGGAAAGACAAACCAAAATGGGCACACGCTCACTCAAAGGGGAAACCGCTCACCCAATCGGCAGAGGGAAGGGGTGAGGCTCACCCAATCGGCA